>CM055121.1:66185749-66370749 GCA_029206835.1 Rana muscosa | reverse complement strand
GGTATTTTCTTTTACTCTCGATGTCCCATTGGAAAGATTTCCCCTCATTTCCTGCTCTGGAAACAACAGGAAGTACGTATAAATCTTACCAAAATGAGCTGAAAAATACCATTGCCATCAGAACACACCATAGACCACTACTATCAGAACAGGTGTCCCCACAGGAAGGGTTCCCTTCTCCCCTGTAAATATGACAACCATAACATTTTATATTTCCGTTCTGTCATGATGACATGGGTCACCTGGACAAATAGGGAGGGAGATTTTCCCAGCAGGGACATGGAAAGCAATAAAAACCTGACAGATATTGTATTCCTTTAGCAATCCATCCAAAGCTAACAAGAAAACATTTTGGCTAAAGATACACTTTAATTAAATAAAAATATTTTATTAAGACTATGAGTAAGGGGGTATATAACATATGTTTTTGAAATCTTTGAAAAGTACTCTCTGGTTATAACACACAAAAACATTGTATTCTATAATTGTAGACCTTATTAAAACTGGTATCATTAGAATACCAATAGAGCTTTGCTGTCTGAAGATTCAAGTAAGAAGTATGTTAATGTGGGAAAGTTGTGACCTTGTTAAAGAGGTTTTATCTAGCTGAGCCTTGGGCACTGGAGATGTTAATGTTTTTAAATGATAAAAAAATTGTAGGATTACATGCATTTTGGCAGTAGTATACAAGTGATATTATTAATGAAAGTGTAAGGTTGAGCTAGGGTGTCCAACAAACAACAAAAACTGTTTACAAACTAGTGAGACCTTCAAAGAACTAAAAGATAGAAGTTCACAAAGGATTTGCCAACCATGATGGAAGCACATAGTGTCAATTTCTCCAACACTGTGATCTCATCTCTTTATCCCCTACTGTTACCCTATTATATTACTAGACAGTTTTCACAATTTTTCTTAGGTTAACCACAGACAGTAGACAGGGGCCATTCACTAATAAAAGATCTTAGCTATACAGTTTATATCTATTTTTCACAGTTATCTGTATTGTGTATTGTATTTACACTTTATTTATGTTTATTATACTGTACTAATGCTTTTATTAAACTACACCTATTTTTTCCTCTATAACTACCCTCTAGTTTTATTGCAGACCGCTAATCCGTATTCAGCTATATTACTATTTCACATACTTCAAAAACACTGTGGAGTTTATTCATCATATATGCAAAAAAGCTTGCCAGTTTGGATTCATCAATTATTTTCAGATAAGAGATTTGAAAATTATAGTGTATGTATACCCAAATGTTCTTTGTTGTTTTGTACAGAGAATGTTTAGAAACCCTTCTTGGCATTTTGTTTTACTCCCAATGTCCCATTGGAAAGATTTCCCCTCATTTCTTGTCCTGGAAACACAACAGGATGTAAGTATACATCTCACCAAAATGTGCAGGAAAAAAAAATGAAAACTGTTATCATAATTACCGGAATTTTCCTTTCCTGGTAGTTGTGGTAGTACCCTACTTCCACCCACAGCTATAAAAAGTTAAAACCCACACAACAGCCCTTTCCCTGTACATTGAAAGGAACAAACTGGGTGGGTTCAGTATGCTGCCATCGATATGCATCAGGAAAGGAAAATTACAGTAAGTATGATATAACTTTCTGTTTTCCTGGTGTCTCCATGACAGCATACATTTGGCAGATCATTAACTAGCTACCCGGGTGGGAAGCTTCAGCAAATCCTATCATATTGATAATGAGTGAGCTACTGGCCTCCCGCCAAAGACAGGTACACAGGTACACCTGTACTAAGGACTACTAAATACATCAGTAGTGCTGAAAGAATGTTCTATAATAGAACCTGATTGTCTCTGATGCCTGTCGTTTTGGCTGACATCTCTTGTATAAGGTGCCCACAATGTCCAGATGCTGCTGGAGGAACGTACAGCAATTACCTTTGAAGGCTTCAGCCCAGCCATATAGTGGCCCTTAGAATTAATTTTAGGCACCGCAAGCTAATTGTGTGCTGGAGCCTTCTACCATTGTAAAGCCCCGTACACACGGTCTGACTTTTTGCCAACAAACTTCATTTTGAGCAAGTTTGCCAAAAAATCAGACCGCGTGTACGCTCCATCGGACAAACTTTTTTGGTTTTCATCGGACAAAAGTTCGGTCTGCAAACGGACAAACTTTTGGCTAACAAAAGTCCGATGGAGCAAAGTCTGACCGTGTGTACAGAAAACCATCGGACTTTTGTCAGATGGACAAAACAAATAATGTTAAAATCAACCAACAATAGCAGAAGTTGACCAAAGGGTGGCGGTAAAGAGCAGAAAAACCATGTGATGTTGGAAAAAGTTTTTGGAAAGTTTGCAGAAAAGTCCTGTGGTGTGTATGCTATGGGTGTGCCCGGCCAACACCGTTCGGACAAAAATCCACGGAAAAGTCAGATGGAAGTCCGACCATGTGTACGAGGCTTTAGTTTCTAAGGAACTAGGTATAGCTGTTATGGCTGGCTAATGACTGTTTGCAAGTGTGCTATCATTGATCTGGATGTGTTGAAGAAGTACTTCACCTAAAGTCAGCCAACGCAATCCCACTATGGGTTAGGCAAACAAATGCCCAGAGGCTCTTGATGCCATGACAACAACAAAGCTGAGCCTTCCCAAGATTTCTTAAACCAAAAGCTGGCTTCAGACAAGTGTGAACATCTACCTGGTTGAAAAACAATTGAGCACCATCTGTGATACCCTCCCTATCCACACCAACATCCAAATCCCAAGAACAGGCCCCTGGAAAGCACCCCCCCTCAAGGGGGAATCCCAGAAAGCTTGCCCTAAAAATGTCAGTGCAGACAGAAAAGGGACAACGGACAGCAACCAAATGTTCCTGTGCACTAAACCTGCTACAATCACCCCAAGCCCCTGGTAGAACACAGGGAAAGTGAGGATAGAAGCCTATGTGGCAGCCTTGCCGATCTGAGAAACAGTAGTCTGCAGCCATAAGCTCAGGACGCACTCATAGATTTAGTAGAGTGCATCTTGTTAGGACAGGCTGGAACCTAAACCCTAGACCATGGGGTTGGTTGATGGTCTGCTGAGTCGACTTGAGATGATGGAGCTTGAAATCGGAGCATCAGTACAGGGTCCATCTTGAAAAACAAGAGGAAAGTAAAGTAGAGGCTGAGAGATAAACTTTCCATTCCGACCACATCCAACCAGGCAGTTGAGATTAGAAACATATTTTGGAAAACTAAAAAATGCATTCAGGATGTATGTTCAGAGGCCTTTGAAACGGCAAATGCCTGTAACAGCTTGTAAAGGTGTGTAAACGCAGTAACTCACGTTTAGCCGCGTTTCATTTACAGGCATTTTTAATCGAGATACATTTTTGACTATTTGATAAAAAAACGCATCTAAATGCAAATGCGGCATGTAAACGCGCCAAAACGGCTTTGTCAAGTTAAATCGTGCAGAAGAGGTTTCAAAACGTCTCGTGTACATTAAGCCTTACTAGACAGTTTTCACAATTTTTTAAACGCAGACAGGGGCTGTTCACTAATAAAAGATCTGAGCTATATACTGTATATCTATTTTTGGCAGTTATCAGATTTTCAGGCATGAATTCAGGTTTGAGTGCTTTTACCCTGGCAAATGTTTTCCTTGGCTATAGCTTTAGTTTTAGTACTGGCAAACCCTTTTCAATCATTTAACCTTCTTCAATGAAAATTACATTCACAGCTAGAATTTGAAAACTACATTCACAGGTAGAATTTCGCCTGGTCTGATAAGAAACCAAAAATATTTTCCAACCTTTTACTTCAAATGTTTCCATTCATAAGATCAAATTCAAAGGTTGACTGTAATCCACTAATAATCAGATTTTTAAAAGAACAATTTTGAGCAAAACTCCAGTCATGTATGAATTGCACACATGACCGTTTTTAATGTCATTGAAAAAAACGAAGTTTTTCTCGACGTGATTCTTCTCAAGCCTGCCTTGCCTACACACTATCATGAAAAAAATGCTCGAGCAAAGCGCAAAATGTACGACGGCACTATAAAGGGGAAGTTCCATTCGGATGGCGCCACCCTTTGGGCTGCTTTTGCTGATCCTTATGTTAGTAAAGTTTGGTGAGAGACGATTCGCGCTTTTCAGCCTCGTGCTCTTCAGTCCGTTACAGTGTGACGAATGTGCTATCTCCATTACTAACGCTAGTTTTACCAGAAAGAGCGCTCCCGTCTCCTCACTTGCTTCTGAGCATGCACGTTTTTTTCATGTCGTTAAAGCCGTTTTTTATGACGAGAAAAACAACGTCGTGAAAAACGACGAGAAAAATTAGAGCATGTTCCAAATTTTTAATGCCCATTTTTCACGTCGTGAAAAATGCTCTGGAGCCCACACACGATCGTTTTTAATGACCAAATTAAAAAATGAAATTTTTCTCGTCATGAAAAACGGTCATGTGTACGCAGCATTAGAATATGTTTTGCTAGCTACGCAGATATTTCTACACACCATTTCGGTTGATATAGCTGAGAGTCTAGGCAAAAGATTAGTGAATCCAAACAGTTGTATCTGAAATCCTATAGGACCCAGCATCATCATCAACTGTTTGTGTCAGTCATCTAACCTAAAAAAAAATTCAGAGGGCTCCCAAAGTGTATTTTTTATGATTAGAATTTCTATTCTTTATTATTTATATAGCTTAATATTTACAACCATTTTATTTTCTTTAAAAACCTGTGGGGTTGATTTGCTAACACTCGAGATGGCAAAATCTGGAGCAGCCCTGCATAAAAAACAGTCAGCTTCAAGGGTTTTTGAAAAAGCCTAATTGAACAAGATGAAGTAAGAAGCTGATTGGCTACCATGCACAGATGTACCATATTTAGCATTCTCCAGTTTTAGTAAATCAACCCCTTTGTATACATGTTTAGGTGACAGTGGAGACATGGCAGCATTCTCTGGAATAATACTTAAAGGGGTTGTAAAGGTTTGTTTTTTATTTTCTAAATAGGTTCCCTTAAGCTAGTGCATTGTTGGTTCACTTGCCTTTTCCTTAGATTTCCCTTCTAAATATTTTTTTTCTTTGTTTTCTTTGTCTGAATTTCTCACTTCCTGTTTCTCCTCAGTAAGGTGTTCAGTAAGCTGTTCTGGCTGACTCCACACCACTCGGATGATGGTGTGAAGTTTACTGAGGAGAAACAGGAAGTGAGAAATTCAGACAAAGAAAAAAAACATTTAGAAGGTAAATCAAAGGAAAAGGTAAGTGAACCAACAATGCACTAGCTTAAAGGAACCTATTTAGAAAATAAAAAACAAACCTTTACAACCCCTTTAACAGTGGAGGTGCAGGCACTCCATTGAAACCTAAAGTGATTGTAAAGGTTTTTGTTTTTTTAAATAACAAACATGTCATACTTACCTTCTCTGTGCAAGGGTTTTCGAAACAGTGGCCCCAATCCTCCTTTCCTGGGGTCCTCCGGTGGCGCTCCTGGATCCTCCTCCTCGAGTGTCCCCCACGGAGAGCCACAATCCATGCGGGCACTCATGCGGGTAAGCTCCTGAGTCCTTCTGCTTCGTCTATTGACACAGACTTCAAGACTCGGCCCAGCCCCTGGTTTCCGTGTCGCTGGATTTGATTGACACCAGCGGGAGCCAATGGCTCCTGATGCTAACCATCCATCCAATGAGGACCCGAGACAGCGGCTGGAGTTGCTGGGCTCGTGCTCGTCGCTGGAATAAACTAGTTCAGGTAAGAAAAATGGGGGCTCCGGGGGGCAGCTGCCCCATAGAAAGTTTTTCCACTTGATGCATAGGGGAAAAACCTTGAGACTTTACAGCTCCCAAAAAGAAATATGGATGCTTTAAGGCTGAGCCTGCATGGACTCACATGAAGGACTGATTGATTGTATATCTATGTCTGTTATGTGGATTATGTGAATTATGTACACAAGGTATTTTACTTTGCCTATATTTTAATGTGTTTGGTTCCTTATTTTTGGAACTCCTATAGTTTATTTCTTTTATAGGATATAATTTTATGGGTGTATATATCATTATTACTGGCTGCTGACCCAAGAGAAGAGTACAGTAATATATAGTTTATATTACATTTTTTAAATTAGAAACAGATTTTAGGGATCTGTCTAGAAAAATTACAAAAATCCAAGGAAACGGGAGGCATAGCATTCACAAACCCATGGGTGTACTATTTGGCTCCTCAACTGCAGCACATGTAGGAGGGTATGCTTAAACTAGGGCCGGCTGTTGAAATTCTGAATTTCTCCCTGTCCATTATGCTTCACCACACTAGACATCACCAGCTTCACTGCCGGAAGGTTTAGAATCGCAATTGTTTACTTAATCCAATTGTCTCTACCCCACATATAGGTTAATGCACAAAATCTGGGGCAAGTTCAAACAGCTGCAAGGGGTAACTGGGTTTACAAAATTTAGCACTATTTGGAATAATACCATGTATTGGGAACTGGCAAAACTTACTTATGCTCCTAAGTGGAGTTCTTATTGGTGTTACACACATGAATCATATCTTTAGAGCTGGTAAATTGCTATCCTTTCCTTCATTGCAGACTTTGTACAGCCATGTATTTTTACTATTTACAGCTGTCCCACGCAGTACAGGCCCAAAATCTGCCCTCTGACTTTTCTCTTTCCCCATTAGCAATATTTGGGCTTTTGCAGAACAGTGAAATACAGAAGGGCCTTATTTCTAATTGTTATGCATCCCTACTGAATATCTATTTGGAGGCCTACCCCTGGAAGGCCATGGTTCTGTGGGTGTCTGATGTTAGAGACCTGTCCGCTGAACAGTGGGAAAATGCTACAGTAGCTCTCTTAATACTTCTCAGCATTTATCACAATTGTACCTTCATTATACCCCAGTGAAATTGTTTAAATGGGGCTTTTGTCAGAACCAGTTTGTCCAAAATGTAGTAGAGATCATGGGGATCTCATCTGCATGCTGTGGAGATGTCCCAAGTTACACAGATACTGGACATCTGTTCTTGCAATAGTCAATAGAGTATTCCAAACAGACATCCCTTCTGACCACAGGCTCTGTCTGCTGGGAGTTTTTGATGATATTATACTAGATGTCTTTACTAAGGAAGCTGTTTCCAGAGCCTTGTTTCAGGCATGTACAATTATTCTCCTCCACTGAAAAAGCACTTCCCTTCCAACCCTTAAGGAATGGCTAGACCATATGGGAACTACTTTAAGATATGAAAAGTGTATTTATAAGCACTGTGGATGCCCCACTAAATTTGAGAGGGTTTGGGGAGGTTGGCTTGATGCACCAGGCTTGGCCCTAGTAGACCTGATTATAGATGGGATATTGGAGTAGAATTCTGTTGGTTACTCAATGCTGGTTATTACTATCTGACTTTGGAGTGTGCAATATTAATGCTCTATTGGCAGTGTCATTTCAGTTTTCAGCCACTAGGTGGGGCTGTATGTTCTCTTTAGTGAGCTCTATGCAGTTGGAAGCTGTAATTGCCTATTTATTTTCTACTGTTTTGTACAACTCACAACACTGCATTCTTGTGTGAGTGTTTATGGAACATGTATGCTTGAATGTGTTCAAATAAAACATTCTTCTGATTTAAAAAAAAAATGATTTTAGGGAACACAGCTATCAATAAAAGGTCTACATATTTAGAAAAATGTATTTTCATTGTCCTAATATTCCAGCTGTAGATCCAATCCCTGAACACATCCTAAATACATCTTTGGGATTACTCAACTGCATTATTCCTTTTTTTTCTGTTTTCAATGTACCCAGGCTGTAACCCAAATAACCTTAGAAAAGGGTCGTTTGTCATGGCACTGTGGAGTGGCTGATCAGTTTCTAAGTTCAAAGGTAAATACTCTTTGTGTTAAACTGTGTGTCAAGTCAAAAACTGTTTTTCGAAT
This sequence comes from Rana muscosa, assembly GCA_029206835.1. Lineage (NCBI taxonomy): Eukaryota > Metazoa > Chordata > Amphibia > Anura > Ranidae > Rana > Rana muscosa. The sequence continues at coordinate 66,362,850 of CM055121.1, read as the reverse complement.
GCCACTTGGAGTTTTAACTGTTATCTGGGGCTCTGTTAGAGAGATTTACCCTCATTTTCTGTCCTGTCGCCAATGGTTTTACCAGGCAGGAAGGGAGGAAAATCTGCAACAGGGACACACAGTAAAAAAAAAATGTATGCTACTAAAAAGCATTTGTTTGACATCTGTGTTGCTGTCCTTCTCACATCATGTTTAGTAAAATGTTGTCAACGGGAGAGGAAATGAGGATAATACTTCTAGTGAAGCCCCAGATAGCAAAACAATCTTGACAGCGGTGGGCAAACACTTTAATTTGAGAAAAATACCCTCTGTGCTATCAATCAAGAATAGTAAAGATATCACAATTTGTAGGCGCTAAGTAGGCGCTTATTTCCATTGAGCTGTATGAACTTCCCTTAAAATGATGTAGTAGCCATGTTTTATGTCTCTAGATACAAGGACAGTGAAATCACCACTGACTTGTGTATTTCAACAGACTAAACTATCAAAAGTAAATGTAAATACTATACTGGTTAGTTTCTCAACCTACAAATGTGTTTTGCCTATTATACTATTTCCAAAATATATATATTGAAACCCAAACCATGTCTGCAAGATAAGATATTTATTTATATGATCTTATAATGACATGTAGCACCCTGCTCCCAATGAGTGGGTGCTATTTGTTAAAAGTATAGTTGTCTGAGCAATAGTTTGGCTCAGAAGGATTGTGTTACAAATTATGCTCTGTTTCAGTTCAGCTGGTTGCATGATTTTCCTTCTGACAGTGGGTGTCGCTGTCACCACTGGTCGGGATAGGAAAGGCAACAGGTTGAATGCATTGGGTATCTCTTTCCCGGCAGCGGCTCGGGGGGGGGGGGTCAACCCGCTGTGCATGCTGGGATAGTGTACTTAAGGGACAGACACCATTAGGGTGGAAGAGAGTTGGGGGTCGTTGTTCGTTGGTGGTGGGCACCACCCGCCCGATCCCGACCCGAGGGCTGGCAGTTTCCGCCTCTGGGTCACGTTGGCCTGAGGCTCTGTTACTGAGATGTAGGCCCAGGAGTTAATGGTGGGCCTACTGATCCGGGGATGATCCTGTGTCACCTTACCTGCTCGAAGGGACCAAGCAATTGAGGACTCAATTGGAGGATGCATCCGGATCATAATCTACCTCACAGTGCTGCCGGAACGGCTGAAAGATCCTGTCACTGAGAGCTGTGTTCTTTATTCAGAAGGTAACCCAGGGAAAGGTTACACTTAGTCTGTGGCAGAGACTGTTCTATTTTCACCAGGTCTGTGGCAGAGACTATATGTGATTGAGCTACGCATCTGTTGCTAGGCCGGTGAGATTGGGCCTATTCAGTGTTTGCTGAGTCCAGCGTAGAGACAGTTGTCCCTCTGGACCTAGGAAAATTCCTGTGATCCGCAACTAAGATACCTGAGTCTTCCTCATCCCTTCAACCCCCTCTGTTGGAAACTTTATTCAATAAAAACCTTGAAAGAGACTTTGTGTTGGTGCAAACTTCTTCTGGACAACTCTTCACGGAGAACCCCTGAGACGAGCATACGGAACAGTAAGGTAACGGCAGGCACAAATTTAAATCAGCAGCTCCTACGGGGGTAGTGCTACAGACACGCTGACAATTTAGAGTTTAGAGAGAAATTTAGCTAACTGGCTTATTATTTCAACCAGAGATAAATACCCTTAGCACTATTTACCCTATTTATTTATAAATGTTTTCACAGAAGATTTATTCAATTTTGACCCAAGGGTTATACTTTTTTCTAATTAGAAAAATGTGTGAATCCTTTATTAGAGTTGTATCAATAGAATCTTTCTATTGTTGCCCATTTTGGATTGTAAAGAGTGTTTTTAAATGTGTTTATAGTTTTTTGAATGTATAACAGGACTTGGAATGGTGGTAGTTTAGGCATGGGTACAGGTGTAAAGATGTAGGCGGAAGGTAAATAAAAATTATAATGAAAAATTAAATGATACTCATGAACCACGGAAACATTGCATCCTGAAGACATCTACTGGACAAAATATGCATTGGAGTGGAGTCTCTGTCGTGACGTTACTTCTGGGCCCAAGCTGGAATGCATGCCATCTCAATAGAGAGCAGGAGGAGGGGTGGAGCTCCCTCTACAGGATAGGCATAGAACACTTTGGTGCCGAGTGACAGGCACTAACAAATGTGAGTGCTATTGCTTGTTGTTAATGTGTTTTAATAAACAGGCTTATGTGATGAGAACCTGTTGTTGGTCTGTATCTTTTTGAGCATTAACACTGTGGAGAGGAGGATAAGTCCATTCCGAACCAGGAAAACCGGAGAGGGTTGAAAAAAATCGGAGGAGAACAGAGGTGATCCTGGAAAAGCTTGATGCAGAAGATGAAGGAGCAGAGAGCAGTCTGGATACAGCAAACCTGAATAAAGCACTTTTGAAACTTCTTAAAAAATTAAGAGGTCACACATATTTTGGTGAGTTTTCATTCAAATTGGGTGGTGGACACCTGAGCACGAATATTGATTTATGGTACTATAGTTGTACTTTACTCTTGATGGACATTTCTGATGAAATTTATAATTTTTTGAGTTTTTTAAGGATTTACACTTTTGCACATATTTGTTATAAACACATATAATCACAGGTTTGCCAGTGCCAGTATGGATGTGGAGTAAAGCCTCATCTGCACTGACATTCTTGATTTTAGTTAACCACTTGATCTCTGAAAGATTTACCCCCCTTCATGACCAGGCCATTTTTTGCGATACGGCACTGCGTTACATTAACAGACAATTGCACGGTCATGCGACACTGTACCCCAATAAAATTTATGGAATTTTTTTCCCACAAATAGAGATTTCTTTTGATAGTATTTGATCACCACTGCGTTTTTTTTTTGTTTGTTTTAAAAATCTTTTTAAAAATCAAATTTCTTCATAAATTTAGGCCAATATGTATTCTGCTACATGTTTTAGATGAAAAAAAAATCCCAATAAGCGTAAATTGACTGGTTTACCCGAACGTTATAGAGTTTACAAACTATAGGATATACAGTATTTATTTATTTTTATTTATTTATTTTTATATACTAGTAATGGCAGCGATCAGTGGCTTATAGCGGGACTGCTATATTGCGGTGGACTATTGGACACTAACTGACACTTGACACTTTGAGGGAACCAGTGACACTAATACAGTGATCAGTTCTAAAAATATGCACTGTCACTGTACTAATGACACTGACTGGGAAGGGGTTATTTATCTAGAGTGATCAAAGGTAAACTGTGTGCCTAGCCAGTGTTTTTTGTGTACACAGTGTGGTGCTTTCACTAGAGGAAGAGATCAGTTCTAGTGTCTGCTTTGCAGAGACATAGGATCGTCCCTACCCTCTGTCAGAACTGAGATATGCCTTGTTTACATAGGCCCCCTGCAGGCGGAAATGCAAAATCACATACTGTATAGTTGTATGTCACTCTGCCCACTCTGCTGCCCCGTACCAGTAAAACTGGAGTATGATGCTGGCCTTCAAAAGTACAATGTAAAAGTACAATGGTGTCTGTAGTGAACCACAATAAAAAAAATACTGTGTTAGAGGACTTTGATATTCTTCTGCCTGACATCCCTATATCGTGATCATTTTTTTCAAATTGCCTTTTTTTTTAGCCCAACTCCATAGATTTTTATGAGTTTGCAGTAATAGCAAATGAAGACCCTACCTTACAACATACGGATATTTTAAATCACAGTACTTTTCTATAACCATGCACTGTAATATACAAGGATACAGACTAAGAGCTTTTTTTTATAATCCATGATATGATCTTAATTGATACAAACTGTTGATTGTTACTTCAGGTCATGCACAGTGCTGCTCACAACAAACTGCCAGACAGAAGGCTGAAGACAGTTTTGTGTTAAGCTATTAAAACCAAAAACTAAATAAAATGCAGATATATAATATCATACTATAAAAAAACAAACAAAAAAAACAGAGAAGTATTTTAAAGTGAATTAAATACTCACACAAAATGTATGAAACATACTCTATAGAATGGTGGTTTGATAAGGCACAGGTTTTAACACTTTCCTACTTCAATGCTGAAAAAAAGTTTGGCTTTATTCCATATTATTTATGAAAATAGTATAGTTGGTATACAGTATCAATTCCAATGAGCTTACACATGTTTCAATATTACACAACTCCTCTAGTCAGACTTCATCAGTCACGCAACCAAGAAAGTTAATTCCTTATTTCTTCTATCAATGCACAAAGTAGTCCTAAGAATCGTATGATGTTAATAGTTAATAGCGCAGTGTTCTGTTCTGGCTCAGAAAAAAGAAATGTAATTTATTCACATAGGCCTTCAGCCAACTTGGTGAACACATTTATGGAGCTTGTCACACAAGATGACATATGAAACAGTCCATAAAAAAGTAAATCTTTTATTCACATCTGTCACAAATTGCTGTGAATATTGGCACAAATATGGCACAAATATAATGGTTAGGTCAAAAAAAGATGCACGTCCAGCTAGTTCAACCATACAGAATACTGTAGCTAGTCCATGAATTTCTTTCATTAATTCCATGACTGTATTGTCACTAAGTTGGGTTGATTCACTAAAGGCAAATACAGTATGACCCCTACATACAAACCTTCGAGTTCCAAACTTTCAAAGATATGTACTTGTGTTTGCACACTTTTTCTTCATTCAACCCAGCGGGCTGAACAAAAAAACAAACTGTTGAAAGATCCTTTCGTCCAGGCTTTTTTGGCTGCATACGTACAATGGACTGTGCAGATGCTGCAAAAGTTCTGGTGGATGCTCAATCTTCAGCAGTTGATGTTGGATCTGACTCACTGCCTGGAATACATGGGGTGGTTCTGCACACGATCCAGGCTTGGGTCTTTCTTGCCTCAGTCCCTTCACTCTCAAGCACGGACCCTGCAACTGAGACATCAACGCTCAGCGTGCTTTTGCTTAGGAGTACTGGAACAGATCACAGCCATTTATGAGGCAGTGCATTTGCCTAATTCCTATGTAGGCCACTGCAGACTGGGAGGAGTCCTCAGGATTTTAATTTTTCAGGGAACCTGGTGGGAGGGGTAATCCAGACATCCCATAAGCATTTTTGAATTCAGGGCCATTCGACTGTCCCTTCAGTATTGGACATCTCAACTTCAGGGGCTCCTGGTGCAGGCTCAGTTAGAAAATTTTATGGCTGGGGCTTTCATAAACCATCAGAGAGGTACCAGAAGCCTCACAGGCTCGAAGGAAGTGAAACTGATTCTGGCTTTGGCAGAGCATTACTTTCCAGCCCTAAGTGCAGTACACCTTCTGGGCATGGAAAATTGGCAGGCCAACTTCCTCAGCCATTACTTCTAGCTTAAGGACTGTGGTCCCTTCACCCAGAGGTGTTTCATGACATTTGTCGCATGTGGGAAACACTGGACATGGACCTCTTGGCATCCAAGTTTAGCAAAAAACTGGGCACGCTTGTCACCAGTTCCAGAGATCCTCTAGTTTTCATAGTGGATGCTCTGGTGTCTCAGTGGGATCAATTTTGCCTGTTCTACACCTTTCCTAAAGATTCTTCTATGGCTGCTCTGCATGATCAGATGACATTCCTGTGATTCTTGTGGCACCAAACTGGCCCAGAAGGGCTCGGTACTCGGACATACTCTAGATTCTGCTAGACTCCACTTTGCCTCCTGGGGATTGCACAGACCTTCTGTCTCAAGGCTTGGTCTACAATCCTCCTTCTCCATCAATGGATTTGATGGCATGTCTATTACAGCCCAGGTCCCGAGCGACAGAGGCTTGTTGGAATCAGTTATCCCAATGCCTCTCCATGCTAAAAAGTCAACTTCTCATAAAGTATACCATTCAATCTGGAAAACTTACTTTTTGTGCTGCAAGCAGAGAAAGTTTCATCCTGGATAATACTCTTTGGGATGTTTCCTGATTTTTCTCAAGCCAGTCTAGATCAGCATCTGGCCTTGAGTACACATAGGTGACAAGTTTCAATCTTGCCTATCATCTTTTAGTGTCTGCTGGCCTGTCACTCTTGGTAAAGGCGTTTGTACAAGGGGTTACTCATATAGCTCTATCTAGATGCTCTTGAGTGATGCTGTGGGATCTTATTCTGGTGCTGTCAGCCCTTCAAGACCTCTCTTAGAGCCTATCCAGGATATCCTCTTAGCTTATCCTATTTATAAGATGGTTTTACTTGTCAATATCACTTCCACTAGGCGAGTATCAATGCTGGCAGCCATATCATGTAAGGATCCTTCCTTGTTGTAGAAACATAAGGTTGTCTTGAGACCCAAAGCTCCTTTTCTGCCCATGGTGGTCTCATCCTTCCACCTTAATTAGGATGTTGTCCTTCCCTCTTTCTGTCTGTTTCTTAAGCTTCTAAGGGAGGTCTCTCTTGACTGTTTGGATGTTGTTCTCGCTGTGTGTGTGTTTACCTATCAACTTTGGCCTCCTTAAACTTATGGATTTTCTATTCCTCCTTCTTAAGGTCTCTTGCTTAGGGTATCCTGCTTCTCATCCCCCCATCCTGTTAAGACACACACCACCTGATCTGTGTGTTGGTTTTTTCTTAGCCTCAAGCATCTGTTTCATGAATTAGTAAGGCTGTTACCTAGTCCTCTGTTCATACATTTGCAAAATATTATCAGGTGGACATTTGAGCTTCTGCTAATGCAATAAGTTTTGTTTTTGTTGATCTATTGGTGTTTGCTCAGTTGCCCATTGAAGGAAGTCACCTCTTGTTTTTATGTATTTCTTTTGGACATATCAGTTGTCTACAACTATGAATATGTTCTGTAATATATTATCAAAAGAGACCATTTTTTTACTTGCCTGTAAAATCTATTTCCTGTAGTACAGTACAGGACACATGTTCCTTCCCTCTGCCTCTGCTAATCCTTTATTGGTTGCTACAAAACTGAGGATTGCTGTAAGTGGGAGGGATTATATGGGAGTCCTAAAAAGTTCTAATCACCTGGAGGTGGCAAAACATCAAGTTCAGCAATACTACATAAATCTTTCCCACAAATGTTTCTTTCCACCTTAAAATATTTCCAAGGATGTCAAAAGTCATAACAATATACAAAATGCAAACCCAGCATGAAAGGAAGATGAAAAGATGCACATCACATTCATACTGTACAGCTCTTAACCAACGCACAAGGCAAGGTTGCAAAGTAAATGTTCTCTGGACTTAGTAAATAAGGAGAAGCTATGTTTACTTCAACAATTCAGTCATGTTCTAGCAAAAATCGTGTTTTCTGTTGAAAATTTCCAGGCTTGCATTTGCATAAGAACAACATAAATGCAGATTATTATCTGTGTGTGAAGGCTATTCTGTCTTTATCAGATCAGGATATCATTAGCTTTTTAGCACCTTGGCACATTCTGTCATGACCATTTCTCATTTTGATTGCATGGGGGTGAGCATCACCAAAAAATTCCTCAGAAAGCTTAATTTAATAGATTGAAATGGAATCCTTTTAAATTGTTAGATTGGGGAAGGTGTACCTTTTTTATATTTAATCAACATGCATTGCCAGCTATTCCTCCACAATATTTACAATCCACTTTAGAGGTAACACTGCTGGATCATTCTGTCTTTCAGCTCATTTTCAGTACCAAACTCTTCCTCTTTTGGTGACAACTAAATAATTGGGTAGGTTTGTTGTGGAAATTTTTATTAATGTATGTTATCAGATGTCCCCCAGTGTCGGTTTTGCTGAAATGCGCTCATGTGAGCGTATTCGCACATACAGACATTGGTGGAAGACCATTGGCCGCGAAAACCTTCCCGTGGACATGGCAGATATGTTTGCTCTTTTAGGGATGTTTGTTCATGCCTCCCCAAGAGACTGGCCATTTCATGGCGACTGCATTAATGACTCCGAGCAAACAGATCTGCGTACATGTGAACTATAGCATAACCATCCAAAATCTATGGCACACTGAGCCATGATAGAGTATGGTTCATGTCATTGGTAGCAGTGGGATGGTGTACACAGGGTCATATTTAGAGCCATCTTTGTAGTGTTCAAATTGAAAGACACTTTGTCTCACAGAAAGCATGCCGCATGACTCTGCACCCAACCGTCTGCACACGTCACTATTGGTATTCTATTTGAATATATACATGTGTGTGATTGGTTCTTTTGAAAGAGTACAAATGTCTGATTGGCTGATTGTGAAGCCACCACCTTCTTTTGTTATTCATGTTGACAGTATAAATAAACGGAGCTGCCCATTCTAAGACAGGATTCTGCTAAGCTCAACGTGATACCAGTATCTGTGTCTGTGTTACTTGGAGATACCAGCGTGATTTTCCTGGCATTATAAAAGAGAGCTATATTTGTGCTTTTTAGCGCAAGGAAATTATTTGCTTATGGGAGAAGCTTAAAATTTCCTAACAGGTTGGAATAGTCACTAAAAGTATATTGTATCCTATTATTAGATGTATCAACTGCACACATTCACAAAATACAATATTTTTTGTGAAAGGCTTTTATAATATACCAAATGCTTTTAATACAGGTATAACCTCATACAGTTATCAGAATACAAAATTTTCATTTTAGTGGTCATTTAAAAATGAGGTTAAGAACATTGATGCTATTTTATTTAGCATACTAGGAATAAAGATTTAATACAACATGAAACTAGGCTTTTGACCTAAGAAATATTAACACAGCATTCTTTAGTTGATGTACTCAATGACATTAAAAAGCTCTTTATTAAAAAATCTGCACACATGTGCACACAACTTTGAGTGTAACCTGGACTTGGAACACTGTGCTATAAATAACAAGCAACCTCTACGGCATATGAGAAATCCAGTATTTCTTTAAGTTTATGTGCTGTCTTTTTTATGAGCGTTGGTGCCCGAGGCACATTATCAAAGGAAAAAATTGAAGATCTTTTAAATGTTAAAAATATTTCATGCCAAATTATAATTTTACCTAAAGATATGCCAGCACTATGCTTTAAAGCACAATCATTTAGATTTCTTATTATTACTTGAACAATTTCCCTTGAGCCTAGTACACACAATGAGATTACTGGACAAGTGATCGTCCATTTCTTTTTGCATGCTAGTCTCCATATCGGAAACGAATACGTTACTAAAGTATGAAAATTCTAATATGACAGAATAACATTTCTGAAGTAATGTATGTATTTGTATTGTATTTTTGGGCAAAAACTGTACTGATTAAACAAAAATTGTACGATCTGGTATTGTAAGAGAAAAGTTTTTGGGTTTGTCCCTTCGGAAAATTTCGGACGAAAGCTGTGTACTAATGATCAGATTATTGTACAATCACTTCAAAAGCGGTATTTTTTGTATGATATTCTGATCTTGTTTATGGGGCTTTAAAGGTTCAGTCCTAGTCCTAGTTCAGTCTAATCGCCTGGAGGTAGTAAAACATCAAGTTCAATACAACCAAGTACAATAACACATCAACATTTTCCCGCAAACTATTAATGTTTCTTTCCACTTTAGAATATTAAAGTCATAAAAATATAGACAAATCCAGATCAAGCTCTTCTGTATGTCCAGGAATGTTGATAACCCAGCATGAAAGGAAGATGGAAAAATGCACATGCATACTGTACAGCAAGATCCTAATCAACACATAAGACAATGTTGCAAAGTAAATGTTCTCTGAACTTAGTAAATAAGGAGAAACTATGTTTACTACTACATGTGAAGGCTATTCTGTCTTGATCAGATCAGGAGAGCATTAGCTTTTTAGCACCTTGGCACATTCTGTTATGACCATTTCTCTTTCTTTATTGGTATAATGTAAATTCCATTTCATATTAACAAATATAATGCTTCCTCCAGCAGTTCATTCTGTAGGTGGTATGAAGTTAGCAATGGAACGTAGAGCCTGCATGAAATTATTTTTTAAATACAGTGCTAAAAAATGAACAGAGTTTAGTGAAGGGGAATGTTTGATTTTAACATGTGTGTCCAGGTTTGTAATACTTTAAAGACCCTTCAAGTACAAAAAAACTATGTTAATTAGTCAGAAATGCACTGATTAACAGCTACTCTGGGGGACAGATTTTCTGGGGCGTTATTTTAAAGGGGCTTTTAAATTCCAAAAGATTACAAGGTGCTTTGCCAGATGTCCCCACTGGCAAGGTACCCTCCTTATGTTTAGGGCCTTTGGCCAGGTATAGTTCAGTAGGGGGAGGGCTATAACTTGATAGAGACCCCATGTCATTTTCTGTTTTGTTTTCATCAAGGATAAAGGGAACCCTGCATTTTATTTTCTTTTTCTTTTTTTTGTGGGGGTTAACTCTCTAAATTCATACCAAACCTGAAAGATCTTCTATGGCATTTGGGGGCCCTCATCTAGGATAAGGATCTGGTATAGATGAAGCGAATACCTGGCTGTTTGTTTACAAACAGAAGGAAACAGCTGAGAGCTGTAATTTGCTCTAGTAGTGTATACAAAGGGATTTTTATAACAGCTTACCTGTAAAATCCTTTTCTTGGAGTACATCACGGGACACAGAGCGACTTAGTCATTACTAATGGGTTATATAGATTACCTTCAGGTGTTGGCACTGGCCAATTCCAAACCGGAAGTACCCTCCCCTATATAAGCCCCTCCCATCCGGGAGCACCTCAGTTTTGTAGCCAAGCAATAAGTGTCCCAAAAAGAGGGGTGGGAGCTCTGTGTCCCGTGATGTACTCCAAGAAAAGGATTTTACAGGTAAGCTGTTATAAAAATCCCTTTTTCTTTTTCGTACATCACGGGACACAGAGCGACTTAGTCATTACTAATGGGACGTCCCAAAGCAATGCCAAATGAGGGGAGGGATACATAAGCTGGGCGCCATCAGGCATGAGGCTCTTTTGCGGCCTGCAACACACTGCGCCCAAAGGCGACATCCTCCTGACTTCTGACGTCTACCTGGTAGAATCTAGTAAACGTGTGTACTAAGGACCATGTTGTGGCCTTACAGACTTGAGCCAGGGAGACCTGGTGATGCACTGCCCATGAAGTTCCAACTGCTCTTGTGGAGTGCGCCCTAACTTTGAACGGAGGCGGTCTCCTTTTCAAGCCATAGGCTTGTATTATGACCTGTCGAATACACTTGGCTAAAGTAGATTTTTGATGCTGCCTGACCCTTTCTGGGGCCTTCCGGCAGAACAAACAAAGTATCCGTTCTACGAATCTGAGCAGTGGCTTTAAGATAAGCTTTAACTGCTCTTACTACATCCAAAGAATGCAATAACTTTTCCTCTACCGAACTAGGTTTGGGGAAAAAGGAAGGAAGAACCACATCTTGGTTCAAATGGAACCTCGATACCACCTTAGGAAGAAGGCTGGATGAGGACGTAACACTACTCTGTCCTTATGGATAACCAGATATGGCTCCTTACAGGACAAGGCGGCTAATTCCGATACTCTTTTAGCCGAACAAATGGCTACTAAGAAAATCAATTTCCTGGTGAAAAGAACCAAGAAAATGTGCCGCAATGGTTCAAATGGTTGTTTCTGTAGAACCGACAGAACCAGGTTTAAGTCCCATGGACATATGGGAATACTAACCGGAGGGCTAATACGCATCACTCCTTGTATGAAAGCTTTGACTAATGAATGCAAAGCCAAGGGCCTTTGAAAAAAATATTGACAAGGCCGTCTGACCCTTGATAGTACTCAAGGCAAGCTTCCTATGTACAGCCCACTGTAGGAAGTCCAGAATCCTACCTATTACGTACTTACGTGGATGCCATTTCCTGGCCTCACCCCACGTGATGTACGCCTTCTAGATCCTATAATAGATCTGCCTGGATACCGGCTTCCTGGCATTGATCATGGTAGATACCACAGGATTAGAGAGCCCTCTCTTTTTTAGAATGTGGGCTTCTATAGCCAGGCCGTCAAACCTAGGGCTGGTAAGGAAGGGTGGTATATCGGTCCCTGCGAAAGCAGGTCCGGACGATGTGGGAGGGTCCAAGGACTTCCCACTGACATTTTTACAATCTCCGCGTACCATGCCCTTCGGGGCCACGCTGGAGCCACCAGAATCACTGGTTTCTTTTCTACCCTGATTCTGCGGATTAATCGCGGTGGGAATGCATATATCAGCTTGAACTGATCCCAAGGGAACACTAGGGCATCCGAACCGCAAGCTAGGGGATCCTTTGTGCGAGACACAAATCTGTCCACCTTTGCGTTGAATCTGGATGCTAGCAGATCTACATCCGGTGTTCCCCACCGCTGGCATATTGCCTGGAAAACCTCGGGGTGAAGAGACCATTCCGCCGGGCATAATTGCTGGCGACTTAAAAAGTCCGCTCTCCAATTTTCCACTCCTGGGATGAAAACCGCGGATATGGCTGTGACATACCTTTCTGCCCATTCCAGGATGCAATTCGCTTCCCTCTGGGCTGCACGACTCCTGGTGCCACCCTGGAGATTGATATATGCCACTGCTGTGGCATTGTCTGATTGAATTCTGACAGGTGACCCTTGGAGTTTGGATGTCCATGCTACTAGGGCATACCGGGCTGCTCGTATCTCTAAGAGATTGGTGGGCAGGGCCTTCTCTGCTTCTGACCACTTGCCCTGGAGAGACCATTGCTCCAGTACTGCCCCCCAGCCTATGAGGCTGGCAACTGTAGTGACCACCTTCCAAGAAACCGGACTGAAGGGTTTCCCTTCCCAGATTCTGGGGCACCAACCACCAATGGAGGCTCTTGCGAACGGAAGGGGACAGGGACATTGGTAAGTCTAAAGCCTGAACTTCTTTGTTCCAGGCTGACAGTATGGCCCTCTGCAAGTTCCTTGAATGGAATTGACCGTAGGGTACCGCTTCGAATGAAGCCACCATTTTTCCCAGCAGCCTTATACACAGGCGTATGGATGGTTTTTCTTTTTTGTACCCACTAAGTGGGTCAAAACATTCAAAGACGACACCTTCTCTGGAGGTAAGAAAATCTTTCTCTGATTTGAATCCAGTCTTAGCCCCCAAGTATTCCAGGCTTTTGACTGGTTTTAGGGCTGACTTGTCTCGGTTGATAATGCAACCGTGAGATTCCAGATACTTGATTATCTTGTGAACGACCACTTTTAGTTTTTTTCACTGAGTGGTCTATCAGCAACAAGTCGTCTAGATATGCCATTATCGTTACACCTTGTGTTCCTAGTTTGGCCAATCGTAGGGCCAGAATTTTTGTGAACACTCGTGGTGCCGTGGCCAGACCGAAAAGGTAAGGCTCTGAACTGAAAATGGCGCCCTTCTACTGCAAGGCGTAGAAATTTCTGGTGGGCCGGACAGATGGGCATATGCAAATAAGCATCCCTTATGTCGATCGAGGCTAACCATTCCTGCCCTTGTAGGACGGTGGCCACCGATCGGATCGACTCCATCCGAAAAAGTCCTGATATGTAGGAACTTGTTTAGCCCTTTTATATTTAATATGGGCCTCATGTCCCCATTTGGTTTGGGGACTGTGACAAGGTTCGAGTAAAACCCGAACCCGTTTTCTTTCAAGGGAACCTTCATGATTACCCTTGGGGCAATAGTTGCTCTAGTGCCAGAAGGAGGGATCCACTCTTCTGGGGATCGCTTGGCACGTTTGACCTTATAAAATGGGCAGGAGGAATGTCTTTTAACTCCAGCCTGTATCCCAGACTTACTGCGGAGATCACCCATCTCTGATGGTGTCCCGCCAGGTCTCTGTGAACAACTGAAGTCTTCCCCTCACCCGACTGAGTGGGGGCAACCCTTCATGACTTAGGGGGAGGTTTTGTACCTCTCTTGACCCAGGGTTTCTTGTTACCCTGTGATTGTCCCTGATTTCTGCCCCCTGGATTTGACCGCGGAGGCCGTCGGAACTGTTTCACAGCCGATGTGCCAGGGACTGGAGATGTAGGCCTCTTAAAAGAAGGACTTCTACCCTTGTTCTTAACCGGTAAGAGTGAACTTTTACCGGCAGAAATTTTCTGGATATATTTGTCCAGATCTTCTCCAAATAAGCGTTCTCCATGAAATGGGAAGCTAAGCAGCAGTTTTTTACAGGGAGCTTCAGCAGACCAGTTTTTGAGCCACAGCAGCCTACGCATATGTACTATAGACAGCGTAAAGCGGGAGGCCTGTTGGATTGTATCCTTTATGGCGTCCACCGCAAAACACAAGGCTCTAGGCAGGTCAGCTAGGGCAAGAGCCTGCTGATCTGGTAAGTCCCTTAAGACTTGTTTCAACTGATCTTTCACTGCTTGGCAGACTCCAATCGCTGCTACCGCAGGTTGTGTCACCATGCTTGCTGTAGAGAAAGCAGATTTTAGTAAAGACTCCAATTTTTTATCTATTGGGTCTTTGAACATTGGAACATTATCTACTGGACATGTCAGTGATTTGTTAACAGAAGAGATGGCTGCGTCCACTGTAGGGACCCTCCATTTTCTTATGAACTTATCCTCCATGGGATAGATCACCGGAAATCTCTTGGGGGGAGCAAATATTTTATCAGGATGCTCCCAATCCTGGTAAATAAGCCCTTCTAATAAAGGGTGGATTGGGAAGGAACAGACAGCCTGGGGAGCTTTTAGCGACCCCAGTGAGGAAACCGTAGTGGATGGTGGTTCCGCCAGAGGCATTTTAAATGCTGATCGGACCATATTAGTCAGAGACTGAACCCATAATCTTTCAGCCTGAGATGCTGAGAAAGGTTCTTCCACTGTTGATTCCTCCATAACTGAATCAACCTCATCCTGATCCCCTTCAGGTAGGTCGATCTCTGTGTGGGGCTGTTCCTCCACTAACAGGCACTCTGAAGGAGGAGACGGAGATCGGACGCGCTTTTCCTGTCACAGGGATGCAGCGATCAATGCTGTTAATCTCTCTTCCAATCCTCCCAGAGTTGAGGATAAAACCTCCTCTGTTATATATACAGGAGCAGGTGGACTGGGGACAGCCGCAGCACCAGGCATTCCTGCGGGGTTTCTACGGCTACTGACCTCTGAATTCTCAGGGGAGATTGGTGCAGTACAAGCATGCCCAATATCCTCAGAGCCCGATGGAGACCCCTTTGGCTTCCTGGAAGATCTATTTCCGGAGCGTCTGGACGACATATCCTTTAAGCACAAAGCTGAGGTATTCCCGTCGTCATACACCAATTTTGCTGGTAATAGTCTAACAAAGTTGCTGCTATATACCAGCTGGTGTCCACTAAAGTGCCTTTCTATGGGGATTGCTGCATCAACCGCCTCTGTGTGCCACTGTTTGTTGCTAGCTCTGTTTGCATCCAGCTGACACTTGTACTGTGACTTTTAACCATGCTGGGACGCCCGCACATGCGCAGAAGCGCCGCGGCGCGCATCGAGCGTCATCCACCCGCCCCGCCCCTTTTTTTTCATAGGAGGCGCGTGCACGCGCCCGCGCGCGCTCCCGTGCGCCATTGGCGCCCTTTTCGAAATCAACAGGGGACTAGGAGCCAGGGCCCTTTTTGCCGGAGGGCCTGTGCGGTGGATGAGCGCAGCAACAGGGCAGAGGAAGTGGATTCCCACAGAGAAACTTACCAGCTGCCTGGATCTTTTGACTTGAGAAAACCAAAGATCCACATGACAAGAAAAATGGACTACAGCGGCCTCTAGTGGTTTAACACAGGTACCGCGGTCCCTTTTTTTTTTTTTTTTTTCTTGACTACTATTAAAATTTTACATTTTCAGTAGTTACAGGCAAACACAGATATTTAGCGGGAATACCGTTAGGTAACAGACAGAAAGACAAATTAGGCTTGGGGGTCCCCCAATAGAACCAAGTTCCTGGGGGCCCCCACTTACCTGATCCCCGCCGCAGGACTTTGTTTGGTCCACAGAAGTCCAAACTTCACCTATTACGGCAGGCATTGTAATTAAACCTTCAGGGACCGGGTTCCCAAGGATTCCACTCCCCTGGACCTGTATAGCACCCTGCACAGACAACATCTTGGTCGTGGGTATGACCAGAGCTGTGGATCCCAGGGTCCAGCCCTCCTAAGAGAAGCATTACAGGCAAAACCTTGCTCTTCTGCTGCAAGGCCCGGGTACCGACCGTTTAGCTATGAAGCTTTTTTGGTGGGATCCGGAACAGCTTACTAAGGCCCAAAAGAACCTGTACGCAAGCCCAGTGAAAACACATGTTACTCTTTGGCCAACACCTTAGACACTGGCAAAAAACTGAGGTGCTCCCGGATGGGAGGGGCTTATATAGGGGAGGGTACTTCCGGTTTGGAATTGGCCAGTGCCAACACCTGAAGGTAATCTATATAACCCATTAGTAATGACTAAGTCGCTCTGTGTCCCGTGATGTACGAAAAATAAATAGTACCGGTGCACCACTTTATATGTAGGTTCAGGGCATCTCCAAGCACATTATTTAAAGGAATTTAGCATTCTTACA
This sequence comes from Rana muscosa, assembly GCA_029206835.1. Taxonomy (NCBI): domain Eukaryota; kingdom Metazoa; phylum Chordata; class Amphibia; order Anura; family Ranidae; genus Rana; species Rana muscosa. The sequence goes on along the minus strand of CM055121.1, from coordinate 66,346,420 downwards.
TTTTAAGCATCATTAAAATCTTTGCCCCTGCCAAACAGCATTTTATTTTAGTTTTTGCATTGGTACATGTCCTCCAGGGCACTGTCCAGCCCCTCATGCTATTTGTTTGCCAATTCCTTGAGTATTAGCCTAGAAAATTGCCATTAATGTTGTTTAATTTGCTAGACATACCCCAAGCCGAGCCCAGGTACATTCATTTCATCACTAACCTCTATGACATAGACACTAATTATTCTGAAGTCCAAGAGAAGAACTATGAGGGCTAATTAGATTCATTGACATAACACATTGAGTGTGAACAGGACACAAGACAGCTCAAAATTTAAGACATGATCAACAGTTGTTTTTTTCACTTATGGAACAGATAAAACAAACTTCTTTCAGTGGCATATTTAACAGAGCAAAAGGTTGCAAATAAGTCAAGTTCATTTTTAGGGTTTACATACACTTTACATTCTTAACTGTCCATTTTGTTTTACATTTTACTAAATATTTATTTTGTGCATTCCAGTGTCTGCCTAACATTTTCAATAGCTTGCCTCTAGCGTTTTACTGTTGTGGCAGTGTATGCATATCACTTGAACCAGACACCTTTACACTTCTGATCTACTAACCAGACAACACCTGTTGTATATTTTCAAAACTTCTGGATGATAGTATAGCCTATTCATTAACGTGACTTAATGTCTCCTGTCTGCCCTTAGTTTTTCCATGGACTATGATTTTCAATGCTAATCGTTGTCTGGAACCAATTATTAATTCAAATGTGTGTTCCTATTCCTTTTACTCCTTGTTTCATTTCACTAAGGAGAGTTGGTGGCTCATTTACTAGGAGGTGTGCAAAAGAACGAGCAGCAGATGTTTACACAAATGCCTTATACTGTATGTGCAGTTGTGTCACTCTGTAAGAATAATCATCAATTTAAACAGCCTCCTTTGTTCCCCTGGGGATACATTTATCACATTATGAATTGCTTATCAATAAAGTTTTGTTGTTTAAAGTTTCTTGTATGTTGTATTTATTATTGCCTTTACAGTCTCAACCCTGGTGTAAAAGGGAACGTGCACCATGTAGTAAAATTTAAGTGGCACCTCCTGGGCTAGAGTTTGGCAGTTCTCCTACACTGCCAAGCAGAAGAATGTGTAAGTTGAACTACAGTAAGGTATTCATGCTGCAACAGTTCCCATAGAGATGATAACTTGGGTTGCAATTGACACTTCAAGTGATGATGTGTCAACATATAGTGAAAAAAGCTGTGAATGTGTGTCTTACAGTAAAGTTAGGAATACTAAACAATATTTCACAGTGCTGACTTTTGCTCAGACACTAAGGGGGTGATTTACTATCAAAACAAAAATTCTGTATCATCAAAACATAGGTGGCGTGGTTCTGTCTAGAGGCAAAGTCTATAATCTTGCAGCCCTCCTCAGAACAATGGGTGTTCATATGGCTAGAAAAAGAAAGAAAACAGGAGGGCGCACCGACCTAGTGCATTACCACTTACAGGTTTATTAAAATGTAATTAAAAAGCAATAGTCCTACTCACAGACAGAGCTTATATACAAGCTTATCGAAAACAATGGCTGGAGATCTTGGCATTCGCCGACCGGACTTGATGACAGAGAGGGTCAAACGATACCCCAAAACATCCAGATAGCTGATGCGTTTCAGGGGTGCACCCCTTTCATCAGAGCCTAAGTGGTTCATACATGCTCTCACAAAGTCCTCCGTTATATATATGTGTGTATGTGCCCATGTGAGGGACTATCAACAGTGCGCTGCGCCGGTTCATACCTTAATTGGTGCGCCAGATAAATCCTTAATTGGGCGCATGAACCGGTGGTGCACTGCTATAGTAAATAAAAATGTCAGCGGCGCTCTTTTGAAAATGAATGGTTCCCTATGGGAGCCCATTGATTTGAATAGAGGTCGCCCGGCAAGTCGGATGAAGACGATCCGACTTGCGGGGCGACTCGTGTGCCGGTTGACAGAGGGACAGCGCGACTTTGCGAGGCAACTTGGACACGACTTGAGCGTGAAGCAGCCGCTCAAGTCGTATCCTAGAGGCGACTACCTGCCCGAGAATGTCTCCAGTGCGATGCCATCACGCTGGTTCTCGGCGACAGGGTACTGCAAGCCTCGCGCTCGCTGTCCCGTGTTTGGTATGAATCATGAAGGGGAACTCCACGCCAAATTTTAATAAAAAAACCGGCATGGGTTCCCCTCCAGGAGCATACCAGGCCCTTAGGTCTGGTATGGATTTTTAGGGAAACCCCTACGCCGAAAAACGGCGTGGGGGTACCCCCAAAATCCATACCAGACCCTTATCCGAGCACGCAGCCCGGCAGGTCAGGAAAGGGGGGGCGAGCGAGCGTGCCCCCCCTCCTGAACCGTACCAGGCCGCATGCCCTCAACATGGGGGGGTGGGTGCTTTGGGGCAGGGGGCGCCCTGCGCCCCCCACCCCAAAGCACCTGCCCCCATGTTGGTGGGGACAAGGGCCTCTTCCCGACAACCCTGGCCGTTGGTTGTCGGGGTCTGCGGGCGGGGGGCTTTTCGGAATCCGGGAGCCCCCTTTAATAAGAGGGCCCCCAAATCTCGGCCCCCCCACCCTATGTGAATGAGTATGGGGTACATTGTACCGCTACCCATTCACCTGGTGGAAAAAAAAGTCAATAAAAAACACAAAACCGGTTTTTAAAGCAATTTATTAGGCAGCTCCGGGGGTCTTCTTCCGACTTCGGGGGTCTTTCTGCCGGGCGCCCGCTATCTTCTTCCAGCTCTTTTGCTAGCGGGGTCCCGGTCTTCATCGTCGTCTTCTTCCGACTTCGGGGGTCTTTCTGCCGGGCACCCTCCTATCTTCTTCCAGCTCTTTTGCTAGCGGGGTCCCGGTCTTCATCGTCGTCTTCTTCCGACTTCGGGGGTCTTTCTGCCGGGCGCCCCGCTATATTCTTCCAGGTCTTTTGCTAGCGGGGTCCCGGTCTTCATCGTTGTCTTCTTCTGACTTCGGGGGTCTCTTGTTCTGTTCTCCGGTGTCGTCTCCGCGCTCTCCAGTTCTTCTCCCGCTCTCCGGTGCCTTCTCCACGATCTCCGGTTCTTTCTGCCTTCTGCCAGGTGCCCCGATATCTTCTTCCAGCTCTTTTGCTAGCGGGGTCCCGGTCTTCATCGTCGTCTTCTTCACTCTTCTCTCCGCCCGATGTTGCCTCGTCGCTGTCTGCCGCTACAATGCTGTGTCCACTGAGCGCACCCACTTATATTTGCATAGGGGCGTGGTCACCGGGTGATGCCACCCACTGACCCCGCCCCCCTTTGACGTCACAGTCTCGGGGAATGATGAGACTGTGACAGAAAGACCCCCGAAGTCGGAAGAAGACCCCCGGAGCTGCCTAATAAATTAATTTTTAAAACCTGTGTTGTGTTTTTTATTGACTTTTTTTTCCACCAGGTGAATGGGTAGGGGTACAATGTACCCCATACTCATTCACATAGGGTGGGGGGCCGGGATCTGGGGGCCCCCTTATTAAAGGGGGCTCCCGGATTCCGATAAGCCCCCCGCCCGCAGACCCCGACAACCAACGGCCAGGGTTGTCGGGAAGAGGCCCTTGTCCCCATCAACATGGGGACATCCTCCCCATGTTGAGGGCATGTGGCCTGGTATGGTTCAGGAGGGGGGGCGCTCTCTCATCCCCCCCTCTTTTCCTGTGGCCTGCCAGGTTGCGTGCTCGGATAAAGGGTCTGGTGTGGATTTTTAGGGGGACACCCCCGCTATTTGTTTTTTAAGTTTGGCGCGGGGTTCCCCTTAAAATCCATACCAGACCTAAAGGGCCTGGTACGGATTTTGAGGGGGACCCCCACGCCATTTTTTTTTGTGGGGGGGGTCCATACTAGACCCAAGGGCCTGGTATGGACCGGGGGGGGGACCCCACGCTGCTTTTTTTCTAGATTTTATTTTTTACAGCCGGCAATGTTTATTTTTTTTACATTTCCTTTAACCAGCTATAAACAGGTTAAAAAATAAACGCAAATCGCCGCAAAATCACGGTACTTGCGTTTTGGATGCGGGTCCATTGAATTCTATTACATCCAAAACACTGTTTTTGGCCTTGAAAAAAAATCTGCAGTTGCGTTTAACCTCGTTTTTCACAAAGCCAAAAAATGCCTTCAGACGCCAAAGATTTCCACGTTTCAGACGCGGTACCGGTGTTTAGCCGCATTTTCGTTTAGAAGCGTTTTTAAAGGTGACCTCTTTTTTTACATTGATAAACTCAAAAATGATGGGAAATGAGGAAAAACCATTAAATCTATATATTGTGACAGCAGGAAGGTAAAGTCACCTGGTTGCATCCAGGGGGGTAGATATATTTCGCCCAGATTCAGGCTTTACGCCGACTTATACAACTAGGTGGAGAGTTGTATAAGGCTAGTGGGCTCATGGATGACTCATACCTCTAGGGAGAGGGCTGGGCGTCGTACAGACAGGGAGTAGATGAGGCCAGCTGAAGCTTGTCAGCTCATTTAGGCCTCTATAAGAACTCCCAGCTTCATTAGATGTTAGCTCATGCCTGGAACCAGACCTGTGTGGACTGTCTAGGGAGAGTGAACCCCTGTGCGGTGAGACCAAGCCTGTGTGGCTATTTGCTTGGACATTTAAAACCAGGGACTTAGGGACTAGGACAGCACTAGGCTGATCCCAGTTGTTAGTTAGGAAACCTGTATGTTTAGTCAGAGGTCAACTTGACCAGGATTTATTTTGGTTATGTTTCTTTTGCTTTGCTGTGTTTTGTCACTGTAAATAGAAAATAAACCGCACCTTTTTTGATTTTGAAAACCACAACCTCCGTTTGCTGGGCCTGTTTTGTGTGGGGAGCCCATCCCGGGGGTCACACACACCCGCTGCCGAGCTAACCCCCTCACAGTTGGTGGAGAATGCGGGCAGTTTTTTTTAAGCCAGCATGGAGGAGATACTGAAGCAGCTGGCTCTAGCAAATGCCAATCAACAGCAGACAAATGCAGGTTTGCAAAGGAGCCTTGCAGCCCAGCAGCAGACAAACGCAACTTTGCAACAGAGTCTGGAGGCTCAGCAACGAGCCCAGCAGCAATCTGAGGCCCGCTTCATAGACCTGTTGCAGAAGCAAGAGCAGAGACTACAACAACAGATGGAAGCAGTAATGCAGCAACGTCCGCAGACCAGTGAGGAAAGCCGTCCCACTAATACCGCGTCCTTTGGGGTGAGTCGTTTATTGACAAAAATGACTGGAGAGGATGATCCAGAGGTATTTTTGACCACATTTGAAAGGACCGCTGAAAGAGAAAAGTGGCCTGAGGAGCAGTGGGCTGGACTGGTGGCTCCTCTGTTAACTGGTGAATCGCAGAAAGCTTACTATGACCTAGAGCCTAACCAAGCAAAAGACTATGTGATGCTAAAAGCTGAAATATTGGCAAGGCTGGGTGTCACCCAGGCTGTCCGGGCTCAGCGTGTGCATAACTGGACTTTCCAGCTTGGAAAACCCCCCAGGTCTCAAATGTATGATCTCATTCACCTGAGCAGAAAGTGGCTACAGCCAGAGACTTTGTCCGCACCAAAGATTGTGGAACGTGTTGTAATGGATCGGTTTTTGAGAGCTCTTCCTACTGCCATCCAAAAGTGGGTAAGCCATGGAGACCCAGAGACGGCCGATGGTCTTGTGGATCGTGTGGAGAAATACTTGGCTACAGAGAACCTGACGGCCTCTTCCAGAGACACTCGGACTTTCCACCCTAAGACCAGACCATCCCCAGGGGCGGATAAGAGGATTCCAAGGGGTGAGGGTGGAGAGAGTGAGAGGGTGGGAGCTCTACCCCAAGTTTGGCGAGAACAGCCTGGGAAATCAGCGGCTCAAGAGGCGGCAAGAAGGATCGTTTGCTACCGCTGCCGGCAAGCGGGACATATTGCAGCCAATTGCCCGGTTGTGGAGGAACCCATGCAGTGTGACTTTCTGACGGGCAGACGTCAGTCGCTGTGTGCGACAGTCGCATGCACTGCCATTCGAGGAACTGAGAAACATTTATGCAAAATGTGTGTTAATGGTAGAAATGTTGTGGTATTGCTGGATTCAGGTAGCCTTGTGACCCTGATAAAGGCTGAGTTAGTTAAAACAGAGGTCTCTGGGAATAGCAAGGTAGCTGTTATTTGTGTGCATGGGGACACCCGAGAGTATCCAGTGACTACAGTGTGTTTCGAGACCCCCAAAGGTACCCTCTCTCATCCAGTGGGCTTAGTATCTCAGTTACCGCATGACGCCATTGTGGGAAGGGATTTTCCGAAGTTCTGGGAACTGTGGGATGATCCTGAGCCCCTCACTGGTGCCCCTATGTACCAGGAATGTGATAGCCAGAACTCCCCTGAGAGTGGTGAGGACTCTCCGGAATTTCCCTTATCAGTATTGGCAGGGGAGACTCAAGAAACTGGAGAGGAGCCCACCTCCTCAGACGAAAACCTACCGTCTGTGGAGTTTTCTGATCTTGAGGTTCACAGGGAAAACTTTGCCACAGAACAGTTGAAAGACCCCGCCCTAATAAAGGCACGGGAAAACGTAGTGAAAATAGATGGCGAGTTAGTGAACCCAGATAATACCTGCACTTACCCATACTTCAGCGTAGAGAAGGACCTACTGTATCGGGTGGCAAAAAGGGCAGAAGAAACCGTTGAGCAGCTTGTGGTGCCCAAACCTTACAGGAAGTTGGTGTTGGAGTTGGCCCATGGGCACATTCTTGGAGGTCATCTGGGGACAGAGAAAACCCGAGAGAGGGTATTACAGAGATTCTATTGGCCGGGGGTGATGAAGGATGTAGAAAATTATTGTTCCTCCTGCCCTGTGTGTCAGAGGTTGGCCCCGATGCCACATTTCCGTAGCCCACTGGTCCCTCTACCCATCATTGAGGTCCCGTTTGAGAGGATCGCCATGGATTTGGTAGGTCCTATAATCAAGTCCGCTAGGGGGCACCAGTACATATTAGTTATAATGGACTATGCCACCCGTTATTCAGAAGCGATCCCTCTCCGAAATACCTCGGCCAAAACCATAGCCAAAGAGCTATCTCTTGTTTTTAGCCGGGTGGGTATTTGTAAAGAACTGCTTACGGACCAAGGTACACCCTTTATGTCCCGGGTTATGAAAGAGCTGTGTAAATTGTTCAAAGTGACGCAATTGCGTACGTCTGTGTATCACCCCCAAACCGATGGGCTGGTTGAAAGATTCAACAAAACCCTAAAACAAATGTTGAAGAAAGTGGTGGATAGAGATGGAAAGGATTGGGACTGTTTACTTCCTTATTTGATGTTTGCTATTAGGGAGGTGCCCCAATCCTCTACGGGATTCTCCCCCTTTGAGTTACTGTATGGGAGACACCCAAGAGGGCTGTTGGATATTGCCAAGGAAACTTGGGAAAGTGAGAGTTCTCCCCACAGGAGTGTGATTGAGCATGTCGCCCTGATGCAAGATCGAATTGCACAGGTAATGCCCATCGTGAAGGAACATTTGGCCCAAGCGCAGTTGGCACAGCAGAGAGTGTACAACCGTGGAGCCAAGACCCGTACCTTTTCCCCGGGGGATAGGATATTGGTACTTGTCCCTACGGTTGAAAGTAAATTCCTTGCCAAATGGCAAGGCCCCTACGAGATAATGGAAAAAGTGAGCGAAGTGAATTACAAGGTCAGACAACCAGGAAGGCGAAAGCCCGAACAGATCTATCACGTTAATCTGTTGAAAGCCTGGAGGGATAGAGAGTCCCTAGTCGCAGACACTTGGTCACCAGCTCAAACTGGTTGCGTGATTCCTGAGGTTGGAATAGCAGCCACCTTGTCACAACCCCAACAACAGGAGGTTAAGGAGTTTGTGCTTCGCAACAAGGAGGTATTCTCTGAGCTGCCGGGACAAACATCTGGGTTAGAGCATGACATCATTACCCCGCCCGGTGAAAGGGTGAAGTTAAAACCCTATCGGATCCCAGAGGCTCGACGGGAGGCAATACGGGAGGAAGTACAGAAAATGCTGAACTTAGGGGTGATAGAGGAGTCCCAAAGTGATTGGTCTAGTCCCATCGTGTTGGTGCCTAAACCGGATGGGAGCTGGCGATTTTGTAACGATTTTCGTCAGTTGAACAAAGTTACAAAATTTGACACCTACCCCATGCCACGTATAGATGAGTTGATCGACCGGCTGGGAACAGCCCGATACATGACGACTCTTGACCTCACAAAAGGGTATTGGCAAATCCCCCTGGCCAAGTCGGCCAAAGAGAAAACCGCATTTGTAACCCCAGACGGGGCGTTCCAATATAAAAGAATGCCGTTCGGGTTACAGAATGCGCCGGCCACATTCCAGCGGAAAATGGACCAGATGCTGAGGCCCCATCGGAAGTATGCTGCGGCTTACCTGGATGACGTAATTGTCCATAGCACAGATTGGGCCTCACATCTGCCAAAAGTGCAAGCAGTCCTGGACTCTGTTCGGGAAGCGGGGTTTACGGCTAACCCCAAGAAGTGTACCATTGGGCAGGAGGAGGCCAAATATCTTGGGTACACCATTGGGAGGGGAGTAATAAAACCCCAACTCAACAAAGTCGAGGCCATCCAGAGTTGGCCACGTCCCAACAGCAAGAAGCAGGTACGAGCCTTTCTGGGAATCGCTGGGTATTATCGGCGATTCATTCCCCACTTTGCTTCTAAGGCTGTGCCCCTAACCAACCTGACGAAGGGGAAAGGGTCGGTCATGATTAAATGGACCCCCGAGGCTGAGGCAGCATTCCAATTCTTGAAACAAGCCTTATGTAGCCAGCCAGTGTTGTACTCACCCGACTTCTCTAAAGACTTTGTCGTACAAAGTGATGCGTCAGATGTGGGGTTAGGAGCAGTATTGTCCCAGGTCTGGAACGGGGAAGAGCACCCAGTCATTTACCTCAGCAGGAAGTTGAAGTCCCATGAGGTAAATTACGCCACCGTTGAAAAGGAGTGTTTAGCGGTGAAGTGGGCTCTAGATTCCCTTCGGTACTACCTGCTAGGTAGGCACTTTGACATGGTTACGGATCACGCTCCGTTAAAGTGGATGGCTCAAAACAAGGAAACAAATAGAAGAGTGAATAGGTGGTTCCTGGCCCTCCAGGAATTCAACTTCACAGTAAAGCATCGCCCTGGCGTTCAAATGGGGAATGTGGATGCTTTGTCTCGAGTACATGAATGCCTGATTGCTGGTGTTCCAACCCCGAGGTTAAAACAGGAGGGGGGGGTATGTGACAGCAGGAAGGTAAAGTCACCTGGTTGCATCCAGGGGGGTAGATATATTTCGCCCAGATTCAGGCTTTACGCCGACTTATACAACTAGGTGGAGAGTTGTATAAGGCTAGTGGGCTCATGGATGACTCATACCTCTAGGGAGAGGGCTGGGCGTCGTACAGACAGGGAGTAGATGAGGCCAGCTGAAGCTTGTCAGCTCATTTAGGCCTCTATAAGAACTCCCAGCTTCATTAGATGTTAGCTCATGCCTGGAACCAGACCTGTGTGGACTGTCTAGGGAGAGTGAACCCCTGTGCGGTGAGACCAAGCCTGTGTGGCTATTTGCTTGGACATTTAAAACCAGGGACTTAGGGACTAGGACAGCACTAGGCTGATCCCAGTTGTTAGTTAGGAAACCTGTATGTTTAGTCAGAGGTCAACTTGACCAGGATTTATTTTGGTTATGTTTCTTTTGCTTTGCTGTGTTTTGTCACTGTAAATAGAAAATAAACCGCACCTTTTTTGATTTTGAAAACCACAACCTCCGTTTGCTGTGCCTGTTTTGTGTGGGGAGCCCATCCCGGGGGTCACACACACCCGCTGCCGAGCTAACCCCCTCACAATATATATATATATATATCGAAAAAAACATTTTTTTACCGTATTTATCGGCGTATAACACGCACTGGCGTATAACACGCACCCTAATTTTAAGAGGGGAGTTTAAGGAAAAAAAATTCAACAGCCCCTTTTACACTTCAAAGCCCCCCCCCTGCACATTACACAGACCAAAGCCCACCCCTGCACATTACACAGACCAAAGCCCCCCCTGCACATTACACAGACCAAAGCCCCCCCCTGCACATTACACAGACCAAAGCCCCCCCCCTGCACATTACACAGACCAAAGCCCCCCCCTGCACATTATACAGACCAAAGCCCCCCCTGCACATTACACAGACCAAAGCCCCCCCTGCACATTACACAGACCAAAGCCCCCCCTGCACATTACACAGACCAAAGCCCCCCCCCCCGCACATTGCACAGATCCCTGCAAATTATGTAGCTCCCCTTTACATTACACAGCAATTTCCCCCTGCACAGTACACAGCTCCTTTACGTTGCACAGCCCCCTTGCACTCCCAGGAGACCCCCCAGTCTCCTGGGTCAGCACTTCCAGCGTACTCTAAAGTTTTAAAACAATCACTGCCAGTCACTTCTCGTACATACTGTGTCACTGTTCTTTCCGGCTGGTCACATGATCGCTCTCCTCTGTTTCATGTGACCGCTCTCCTCCTCCAATCTTAAACTACACTCGGAGGGGGAGGAGGAGCTGGAGGAGAGCGAGCACATGAAACAGAGGAGAGCGATCATGTGAAGGAAGAGTGACAATCCTAAACTACACTCAGAGGGGGAGGAGGAGCTGGAGGAGAGCGGCCAGAAAGAACAGGGAGAATTAGGTATATGACACGCTGGCGGGCTGTCCCAGGGCTAGGAGAGGCGGGACGACCGGCATGACACCCCCGCCCAACCCAACCCACCCTGATGGTAAAAAGAAAGCGTTATCAGCGTATAACACGCACCCACGATTTCCCCCTGATTTTAAGGGGAAAAAAGTGCGTGTTATACGCCGATAAATACGGTAATTGCTTCCATTGCATTGTGGACAATCCACAACTTGTGGCAGGTGACGTGGCAAGTGGACAATCCACAACTTGGGGCAAGTGACGTGGCAAGTGGACAATCCACAACTTCTGGCAAGTGATGTGGCAAGTGACACGCTAAATACAAGTACACTGGTGCTCTCTCAGCTGCTGCTACTCACTCTGGTCTCACAAAATACCTGAAATGGTTAATAATACTGTTTTTGGAGCTTAGGGCGGCTCCTTATGATGTTTCCTAACTAAATGCATATAGACGCAAATGTGGTAAAACGCGGCATGCAAACGCGACAAAGCGCGCCTTTCTAAACGCCCCTTTCAACCTTAGTTCTGAACACTTTGCACCAGCGTCCTGTGTACATGGGGCCTAAAACCGCCTATGCCATTTACAGCTCAAAAACGCCATGGTGGCCATGGGGTCATAGGCTAACATGGAGAGACATTTTTAAGCTGCAAAGTCAAGCCAATCTGGGTCACGAGGAGAGTTTCAGGTAGTTTTTCAAGAGACTCGGGTACACAGGAAAGCTGACAAACCAGCAACCTGTCAGTGCATCTAGGCTTCTTTAAATAGGCCCGCCTGGATTCCTATTGGCGTGCCAGCGCGCATGCCCGCGCACCGTTGCGCCGGCGCGCATCCACGAACGCCGAAGTGCCGTCTCGCGCAGGCGCATTCGCCGAAGCACCGTTCCGCCGCGCGTGCGCACTAGGCGCTGACTGCCGCTGCTGGAAGGGAGATTTTCCTGACAGGCACGGGGGTTCCCCTTAAAATCCATACCAGACCTGAAGGGCCTGGTACGGATTTTGAGGGGGACCCGCACGTCATTTTAAAAAAAAAAATTGGCGCGGAGTTCCCCTTAATATCCATACCAGACCTGAAGGACCTGGTAATGGAATTTGGGGGGACCCCACGGATTTTTTTTTTTTTATCAATGACTTTTCTCTATATTGCCGGGAGCCGACAATTCATTACAGCCACGGGTGCTTTTAAATGCCTTTTTTTTTCCTTTAGAAATGTCATTTTGCTGGCGCACTGTTATATAACGGCAAGTTCAGAGCTGCGCCTGTTCAACTTATGCAAATTGATTTACGTGACTTGACATTTACGAAGATTTTGCCGGCGCAGTGTCCCGGCGCGTTTGAATGAGTGAAATTCCCGTGCTGAGCTAAAAAAAAAACTCTTGCAGTTCTAAAGGTACTTGCCGGCACAGCGGGCTGGTTCAGAAAAAGTTACTTTCTCACTCTATTTTGGGCATATTTGTTACTTGGGCAGGTGTCACTACACTTCCTCACATCACCCCACATCACCCCCATTATATTGGCACTTCCAGCTTCTTTATATTTCGATTTTAACCACTTAACGACCGCTCACTGTATATATACGTCGGCAGAATGGCACCGACAGGCACAATCACGTAGAGTGTACGTGATTGCCTTTGTACAGTTGGGGGGTCCAATCGGACCCCCCTCCTATACAGTGAGCGGTGGCTAAGTGTCCGGGAGCGTTCCGGGATGAGGGGGCAGCCATTCGTTTCTGGCCACCCCCTCGCGATCGCTCCCGGCGAATGGAAATGCCCCCTCTGTCTGTGTCAGACAGAGGGAGCAGGAGGAAGTGATGTCATCTCTGGTGCGGCGCTCACATATACCGAGCGCCGTACAAGAGAAGACATCAGGTCAGTGCACACAACACTACACTGACACCAGGACACATAGGGACATAAATCGCCCCCCCCCAGGCCCCCCCAGACACCCCAGATCACCCCCCAGATCACCCCCCCAGCCCCCAGTCACAGTGTCACTGATTGCAGTGACCATTTATTTAGTGATCACTGCAATCAGTGACATTTGTGACTGTAAAAGTGTCACCAAAGTTTAGTCTTAGGTCCAGTGTAGCCCCCTAACACCCCCTAATAAAGGTTTAACCCCCTGATCACCCCCCAGATAACCCTTTCACCCCCTATCACCACTGTCGCTAAGCGATCATTTTTCTGATCGCTGTCTTAGCGTCAGTGATGCCGATCGGCAGCCAGTAATTTTTTTTAGGTTCGCTGCATGTTTTTATCGCGTCAGGTACCCCAATATATTATCTAATAAAGGTTTAACCCCCTTGATCGCCCCCCAGGTAACCCTTTCACCCCCTATCACCACTGTCACTAAGCGATCGTTTTTCTAAACGCTGTCTTAGTGTCTGTGATGCAGATCGGTAGCCGGTAATTTTTTTTAGGTTCGCCCCAGGTTTTTATAGCGTCAGGTACCCCAATATATTATCTAATAAAGGTTTAACCCCCTTGATCGCCCCCCAGGTAACCCTTTCACCCCCTATCACCACTGTCGCTAAGCAATTGTTTTTCTAAACGCTGTCTTAGTGTCGGGGATGCAGATCGGTAGCCAGTAATTTTTTTTAGGTTCGCCGCATGTTTTTATAGCGTCAGGTACCCCAATATATTATCTAATAAAGGTTTAACCCCCTTGATCGCCCCCCAGGTAACCCTTTCACCCCCATCACCACTGTCACTAAGCAATCGTTTTTCTAAACGCTGTCTTAGTGTCGGTGATGCAGATCGATAGCTGGTAATTTTTTTTAGGTTCGCCGCAGGTTTTTATAGCGTCAGGTACCCCAATATATTATCTAATAAAGGTTTAACCCCCTTGATCGCCCCCCAGGTAACCCTTTCACCCCCATCACCACTGTCACTAAGCGATCGTTTTTCTAAACGCTGTCTTAGTGTCGGTGATGCAGATCGGTAGCTGGTAATTTTTTTTAGGTTCGCCGCAGGTTTTTATAGCGTCAGGTACCCCCATATATTATCTAATAAAGGTTTTAACCCCCTGATTGCCCCTAGTTAACCCTTTCACCAGTGATCACCATATAAGTGTTACGGGTGACGCTGGTTAGTTAGTTTGCTTTTTATAGTGTCAGGGCACCCGCCGTGTATATAACCCAATAAAGGTTTAACCCCCTGATCGCCCGGCGGGTGATATCAATTAGGTTTTAGCGTCAGAGAGGGTCTGCGTCACACCCCAGGCAGTGTCAGGTTAGTGCCAGTAACGCTAACACCCACGCGTGAAGCATACACCCCCCTTAGTGGTATAGTATCTGAACAGATCAATATCTGATCTGATCAGATCTATACTAGCGTCCCCAGCAGTTTAGGGTTCCCAAAAACGCAGTGTTAGCGGGATCAGCCCAGATACCTGCTGGCACCTGCGTTTTGCCCCTCCGTCCAGCCCAGGCCACCCAAGTGCAGTATCGATCGATCACTGTCACTTACAAAACAAAAACACACATAACTGCAGCGTTCGCAGAGACAGGCCTGATCCCTGCGACTCCAGTGCTGTAGGAGGTGATTTCACCACCACAGTTAAAAAAAAAAAGCAAATATGCCGAAGCATTGGGGCAGCAGGGGCGGAGGAGCGATTTTGCTCCTAATGCCGCGTACATACGGTCGAAATTCCGACGGAGGCTTGCCCGTGGAAAAGTCTGACCATGTGTGTGCGGCATAACTTTTTTGCGGGAGGATGCCCCCATGCTTCGGCATATATAAATGGTGCGTGTATGCCCATCATTGGAAGTGGGTGGATGAAGGGCGGTATTCTAATGATGGGCATACCCACCGATCAATCTCTTTTTTCGTTCAGCCAACTGGCTGCATGAAAAAAAAAGATTACAATACATGTCCAACAAGGACCAGCAACGTACTGGTATGTTGCTGGACTTTGAATGTTTATACCAGAATGATGCCTGCGGGTTTAGGTATCATCTTGGTATCATTCTTTTCAGCCTGCGGCCGGCTTTCATGTAAAAGCAATCCTAGTGGCTAATTAGCCTCTGGACTGCTTTTACAAGCAGTGGGAGGGAATGCCCCCCCCCCGGATATAAAAAGCACCATTGGGAAATTGGGAAAGCATTTTATCACACCGATCTTGGTGTGGTCAGATGCTTTGAGGGCAGAGGAAAAATCTAGGGTCTAGAAGACCCCAGTTTTTTCAAAAAAAGAGTACCTGTCACTACCTATTGCTATCATAGGGGATATTTACATTCCCTGAGATAACAATAAAAATGATAAAAAAAAAAAATACTTGGAAGGAACAATTTAAAAATAAAATAAAAAAGCAAAATTAATAATAAAGAAAAAAGAAAAAAAAAAGCACCCCTGTCCTGCCCTGCTCTTGCCCAATGGCGAACGCAAGCGTCGGTCTGGCGTCATATGTAAACAGCAATTGCACCATGCATGTGAGGTATCACCGTGAAGGTCAGATCGAGGGCAATCATTTTAGCATTAGATCTCCTCTGTAAATCTACTGGGGTAACCTGTAAAGGCTTTTAAAGGCTTTTAAAAATGTATGTAGTTTGTCGCCAATGCGCGTTTGTGTGAAATTTTAAAGCATGTCGTGTTTGGTATCTATGTACTCGGCCTAAGATCATCTTTTTTATTTCATCAAACATTTGGGCAATATACTGTGTTTTAGTGCATTAAAATTAAAAAAGTGTATTTTTTAACCCGAAAAATCGCTGCGCAAATACTGTGTAGAAAAAAAAATGCAACACCCACCATTTTAATCTGTAGGGCCTTTGCTTTAAAAATATATATAATGTTTGGGGGTTCAACATAATTTTCTTGCAAAAAAAAAATGTTTTCATGTAAACAAAAAGTGTCAAAAAGGGCTTTGTCTTCAAGTGATTAGAAGAGTGGATGTAAGCTTCTTAATGTTGTGTATAAAATGCCAGAACAGTTCAAAACTCCCCCAAATGACCCCATTTTGGAAAGTAGACACCCCAAGCTATATACTGAGAGGCATGTCGAGTCCATGGAATATTTTATATGTTGACACAAGTTGCGGAAAAACAACAATTGTTTTTTTTTTTGCACAAAGTTGTCACTAAATGAAATATTGCTCAAACATGTCATGGGCATATTTGGAATTACACCCCAAAATACATTCTGTTGCTTCTCCTGAGTACGGGGATACCACATGTGTGAGACTTTTTGGGAGCCTAGCCACGTACGGGACCCCAAAAACCAAGCACCGCCTTCAGGCTTTCTAAGGGTGTAATTTTTTGATTTCACTTCTCACTGCCTATCACAGTTTCGGAGGCCATGGAATGCCCAGATAGCACAAACCCCCCCCCCAAATGACCCCATTTTGGAAAGTAGACACCCCAAGCTATTTGCTGAGAGGTATTGTGAGTATTTTGCAGATCTCGCTTTTTGTCACAAAGTTTTGAAAATTGAAAAAAAAATAAAATATATATATATTTCTTCATTTTCAAAAACAAATTAGAGCTGTAAAATACTCGCCATGCCTCTCAGCAAATAGCTTGGGGTGTCTATATTCCAAAATGGGGTCATTTGGGGGGGTTTTGTGCGATTTTGGCATTTTATGGCCTTCGAAACTGTGATAGGTAGTGAGGAGTGAAATCAAAAATTTGTGCCTAGAAATCCTGAAGGCGGTGCTTGGTTTTCGGGGTCCCGTACGCGGCTAGGCTCCTAAAAAGTCCCACACATGTGGTATCCCCGTACTCAGGAGAAGCAGAAAAATGTATTTTGGGGTGTAATTCCACATATAACCATGGCATGTGTGAGCAATATATCATTTAGTGACAACTTTTTGTAATTTTTATTTTTTTTTTGTCATTATTCAATCACTTGGGACAAAAAAAATATATTCAATGGGCTCAACAGGCCTCTCAGCAATTTCCTTGGGGTGTCTACTTTCTAAAATGGGGTCATTTGGGGGGGTTTTGTGCTATTTTGGCATTTTATGGCCTTCGAAACTGTGATAGGTAGTGAGGAGTGAAATCAAAAATTTGCGCCCTTAGAAATCCTGAAGGCGGTGCTTGGTTTCCGGGGTCCCGTACGCGGCTAGGCTCCCAAAAAGTCCCACACATGTGGTATCCCCATACTCAGGAGAAGCAGCAAAATGTATTTTGGGGTGAAATTCCACATATAACCATGGCATGTGTGAGCAATATATCATTTAGTGACAACTTTTTGTAATTTTTTTTTTTTTTTTTTTTAGTCATTATTCAATCACTTGGGTCAAAAAAAAAAAATTCAATGGGCTCAACATGCCTCTCAGCAATTTCCTTGGGGTGTCTACTTTCCAAAATGGGGTCATTTGGGGGGGTTTTGTACTGCCCTGTCATTTTAGCACCTCAAGAAATGAGATAGGCAGTCATAAATTTAAAGCTGTGTAAATTTCAGAAAATGTACCCTAGTTTGTAAACTCTATAACTTTTGCGCAAACCAATAAATATACGCTTATTGACATTTTTTTTTACTAAAAACATGTGGCTGAATACATTTTGGCCTAAATGTATGACTACAATTGAGTTTATTCGATTTTTCTTATAACAAAAAGTAGAAAATATCATTTTTTTTTCAAAATTTTCGGTCTTTTTCCGTTTATATCGCAAAAAATAAAAATCGCAGAGGCAATCAAATACCATTAAAAGAAAGCTCTATTTGTGGGAAGAAAATGACGCAAATTTCGTTTGGGTACAACATTGCATGTCCGCACAATTTACAGTTAAAGCAGCGCAGTGCAAAATTCTGAATTCACCTCTGGTCCTTTAGCTACCAAATGGTCCGGGGCTTAAGTGGTTAAGATGCCTTGCGCCAGGTCCATAGTGGCGCACTGAGCGCCTACTCCCGTGCGCAGACAACACTATAGTAAAAGGGGAATAGCGATGCGCTACCGGCGCAAATGTTTTGTAAATACCAAAACAGCCGTTGCGCACGTAGATGCGCCGATACTCATGGCGCAAACGTTTCGTAAATCAGCCCCTAAGTATTTTACTACAGTATTATGTTCACTTTTTCACTAAATAAAGTGGAACTAAACCCTTCTATCCTTTACAGCCAACAAAGGTGTCATCTTAGTCTGTGTTTAGATCTGCAGTAGCCATTGTGGTGCACATGTGATCAGCTATGACATCAAACATTTCATGGCTTCAAATTTGGATTGAGAGCCAACATACAGTGAGGACAATAATTATCTGATCCCCTGCAGATTTTGTAAATTTGCCCACATACAAAGAAATAAAGGGTCTATAATTTTTATCATAGGTGTATTTTGAATGCTAGAGACAGAATATGAACCAAAAATCCAGAAAAAACACATAAAACAAATGCTATAAATTAAGTTGCAGTTCAGTGAGTAAAATAAGTATTTGATCCCCAAGCAAAACATGACTTAGTACTTGGTGGAGAAACTCTTTTTGGCAAGCACAGAGGTGAGACATGTCTTGTAGTTGGTGACAAGGTTTGCACACATCTCAGGAGAGATTTTGGTCTACCCTTCTGTACAGATCTTCTCTAAATTCTTAAGGTTTCTTGGCTGCCTCTTGGCAACTTGAAGTTTCAGCTCCCTCTATACATTTTCTAAAGGATTAAGGTCTGGAGACTGACTAGGCCACTCCATGACCTTAATGTTGTGGCCTAGTGGTGTTGGTGGTGTTCTTAGGGTCATAGTCAGCGAGTCCCCCAAGTATGGTGAGTCAAGTTAATGCAAAAGAGCTACATTTTGGTATCACCTGGCCATAGCACTTTCTTCCAATCCTTCTCTGAATCATTTAGATGTTCATTGACATGACTGTGCATATGCCTTCTTAAGAAGGGGGCTTGCTTTGATTGGAGGAAGAACAATGCTGACTATCACCCTAAGAACACCATCCCTACAGTCAAGCATGGAGGGGGAAACATGATGCTTTGGGGCTGTTTCTCTGCTAAAGGTACAGACTAACTTTGCCGCATTGAGGGGCCAATGGACGAGGCCATGTATTGTAAAATCCTGGATGAGAACCTTCTTCCCTCAGCCAGAACACGGAAGATGGGTCACGGATAGGTCTTTCAGCATGACAATGACCCAAAACATACTGCCAAGGCAACAAAGGAGTGGCTCAAGAAGAAGCACATTAAGGTCATGGAGTGGCCTAGGCAGTCTCCAGACCTTAATCTTATAGAAATTGTATGGAGGGAGCTGAAACTTTGAGTTTCCAAGCGACAGCCAAGAAACCTTAAGGATTTAGAGAAGATCTGTAAAAAAGATTGGACCAAAATCCCTCCTGAGATGTGCACAAACCAGGTCACTAACTACTAAAAATATCTTACCTCTGTGCTTGACAACAAGGGTTTCTTCACCAAGTACTAAGTCATGTTTTGCTTGGGGATCAAATACTTATTTTACTCACTGAACTGCAACTTAATTTATAGCATTTGTTTTATGTATTTTTTCATAATATTTGGTTGATATTCTGTCTCTAGCATTCAAAATACACCTATGATAAAAAATATAGACCCTTCATTTCTTTGTATGTGGGCAAATATTCTAAATCTGCAGGGGATCAGATAATTATTGTCCCCAGTGTATGTTGGCTCTCAATCCAAATTTCAAGCCATGAAATGGTTGTGTCATAGCTGATCACATGTGCACCACAATGGCTACTGCAGATCTAAACACAGGCTAAGATGACACCTTTGTTGGCTGTGAAGGATAGAAGGGTTTAATTCCACTTTATTTAGTGAAAAAGTGAACATAATACTGTAGTAAAATACTTAGTGTCTGAGTAAAAGTCAGCACTGTGAAATATTGTATAGTATTTCTAACTTTACTGTTCACAGCTTTTTTCACTATATGTTGACACATCATCGATTGAAGTGTCAATTGCAACCTAAGTTATCATCTCTATGGGAACTGCTGCAGTATGAATACCTTACTGTAGTTCAACAACTTACACATTCCTCTGCTTAGCAGTGTAGGAGAACTGCCAAACTCTAGCCCAGGAGGTGCCACTTAAATTTTACTACATGGTGCACGCTCCCTTTTACACCAGGGTTGAGACTGTAAAGGCAATAATACATTTTTCTGGATTTTTGGTTGATATTCTGTCTCTGTCATTTAAAATACACCTATGATAAAAGTTTAGACCCTTAATTTCTTTGTAAGTGGGCAAACTTACAAAATCTGCAGGAGATCAAATAATTATTTTCCCCACTGTATGCACACTGGCAACTGCGGCAGTTACAATGCGCAGCATAAATTAGTACACCCCAACAGATGTGTCAGAAAAGCTTCACTTTAATTTTAGAATCAACATTTCCTATGGGACTCTATACTACAAAATACTCCCACAAATGCGGGCAACTGATTGCAACCAAGATTTGTTAATTTGCACACACAAGTATTTTTCCTAACAAATTCATTCAAGACCATGTTGCAAAAATGAATACACTGCAATGAAAGTCTTATGCTGGCCATACATGGTCGAATTTTGAAAGAATTTTCTTTTGAAAATCAGAAAATGTGTGCGTTTTGTGATCCGGTGGTGCCACCATTGATTTAGAAATTCGACCAACCAAGCCTTAAATTTCACCTCATGTTGATACAGAAAGAATTTTCGTGGCTGGGAATTTTCTTTTCTTGCACATGCACATTTCTTTTTTGATTACATTTCTCCCACAATTTTCCCATCATTGATTAGAAAATCGTTTGTTTTTCCAAAAATTTTCAACATGTCCTTTTACTCAAATTTGATGGCCGCACGAAAATCGGCTGTTGCTGCAGTCCACTAATGGTGCGAAATACTAACGAAAATTCTTAGATAAGAATTTCAAAAGAAAATGAGTAGCAAAGCAAAATTTTAGACAACAAAATCCTAATTAGCAGGAATTCAACTACAGGTGAGTCGAATAATTCATTAAACAGGTGTCCAGCAGACATCTGATCATAAAAGGGCATTACTTAACAAAGAAAACCCCTTCCTATTTCATGATGTCAGCAATGGCACCACATGAAAGAGAAATGTCACAAGGCCTGAGAAAGAAAATTATTTCTTTACACAAAAAAGGTGAAGGCTACAAGATCAGCAAAGCTTTACATATCAGTCAGAATACTGTAGCAAAAGTGATACAAAAATTTAACAAAGATGGAACTGCAACCATCTCACAGAGACATCCAGGCCATCCACGGATGTTAACACCTGGACAGAAGCGTCTTCTTAAGGGAAGGGTTGAAGGAAATCGCTATGCAAGTTCACTGCAGTTAGCTAAAGAAGTAGAAAGCCAAACTGGGGTGATTGTTTTGCATGACACAATACAGCGCACACTGCAGAGGAATGGCATGAATGGGTGTCGTCCACAAGGAAGCCTCTCCTAAAGCCCATGCACAAAAAAAGCTATGTTATGTCCCCAAAACGAAGGGATTTGGGGCCTCCAGGTGGGGGAGGTGGTCGCGTGCCACATCACCATAAAAAGAAGGTGGAATACCACCAGAACAGACCAAGCAATGGGTGGAGGAATAATTATCAACATTCCCATAATAACCAGTACCCCCAGAATAATCAAGGTAAAAATGGGGGGCACCCATACACAGCACCATACAGAGGGAACAGACCCCCATAAAACACCAAAGAATTACAACAATACCTATACATATCCCCAAGGGAGACAACCAAATATGGAATATAATGGGAGATATGAAGATCCCTCACAAAGAAGGCCGCAGGATCTGGGGTATAGAGAAGGGCCCATGCAATCCCCAGGGGCCCCTTGGAGATATGATGTTCCAATAGAAAATAGATTTAGCACTTTACAGGACTGTGCAAGTAATAAAGAATAAATGCGCTACCCAATAAAACAAAACCCAAGCAAGGGAAGTGAAGCAGCTACACAGGAATGTGACAAAAATTCAAAAGGAGTGGGGATAATTATGTAGCGCTACATGTTAGGCAAAATAACATTGGACAATGTATACCCAACGGGGTGTGACCTAATTAATGTGATGTAAATAATGCTTAGCAATGAATACCCAGCGGGGTGTGAACAGAAAAACGTGTACACCGCTCCCCATATTGCTTTTAAAGAATTATGAACTGTGATCACTTTTTTTCCTTGTATGTTGGTTTTAATCATTAAAACCTCCTTTTTTGACCTACACCATTGGAGCCCCTTTTTTTCCTTCTCTTTACATGACTCTGTGGAAGATAAGCTTTTTGAGTTCTCTCCAGTTGGTTTCCATTACCCTAGTAAGGGTTGCTGCTTGCCTGAACCGGGTTGTGCTTGGATGTTCGGTAGATTCCCATGATTGCCTCATCAACAGCACAGTTGGGCCATTCATACCAGAATTATCTGTGGCTGAGGATTATTGGGCCCATCTGCCTCACCTTCGGTTGACGTCATCTGGATGCCAATGTGGTAGACTCCACCCTCTTCTGGATTCTCATTGACACCCCCGTGGATCAGCCGTTTGGGATACCTTAAGCTCGATCGATCCGTTGTCGTATGACAGTCGGGTCCAACGGTTCCGGTAAGAGCATTTGAACTACATAACTCACCTGAAGATTTTCGTTGGGATGTTTCTTTCAATCTCATGACATCTTCATCACGTTATTAATATAAATTTATGATGGACACTTCATCACATTGATTTTTTGTATATATTGATTTTCACGTTGTGTTGTTCACACCCCGCTGGGTATTCATTGCTTAGAATTCTTTACGTCACATTAATTAGGTCACACCCTGTTGGGTATACATTGTCCAATGTTATTTTGCCTAACATGTAGCGCTACATAATTATCCCCACTTTACAGGACTACTATGAGGATACAGAGGATGAAATTGACTATCAATCCACTGCTTATGGACCGTCTCAGGACAATGATAAATACATTCGTCCTGGAGATGGCCCACCGGGAGCGGCCCCCCTAAGGAATAAGACTAACAATAATTTTTTGGGAAGGGCCAAAACAAAAAAGGAAGGTTAGGAGAGGATGCAGGGGAGGGAAGCAGCGCAACTCCAAAGAAAAGAAAGATATAAATTGCGCAGAGATTTTTAACCTAAGTGGTGTGGAATTGACAGAATCGGAAAAAAATCACACTTAGTCAGGGTCTTAAATTTGCCCCAAATAAATCCATAAATAAATTTCATATGTTTTTGGATGTTCAGAAATATATTAGACGACTTAATATTAAAAAACATTTTCTGTCCATCCCCACCAATACTCAAGCGTCTAGCTCAGTGAAGGTTCCCAAGAAAGGGACGGGACTTAGGAATGCCTCCTGTCCAATCCACCGACCAAACCTGCACCTAGCGTTACAGTATCTAAGGATCTAGTCTTAAAAGACTTACAACAAGTGCGTTTCAGAAAGGAACCCCAAAAGATTATACAGGAGGGCATCGAGTCCCTTTGTGCTAAGAAAGATTTAATTATCAGGCCGGCCGATAAGGGGGGTGGGATTGTATTGTATACCATGCTGCTGCATATTTTTTGGCCAAAGACTGTTCTTTGAAAAAATCAACCCGGGATTTTGTACTGCGACTTCTGCAATTCGCTATGGAACATAATTATTTCTATTATGATGGGCGGTACTACTTACAAAGCACCGGAGTGGCGATGGGAGCGAAATTCACTCCCAGCCTCGCTAATCTGTTCATGTCATTATGGGAGAATGACAATCTATTGTCTGGTAGGGACCCTAGGTTACTTTTCTGGAGGCGCTACACAGACGATGCCTTCTTTCTCTGGAAAGGGAATGAAGAATCAATGCATGTTTTCATGTCCAGTCTGAATAATAATCAATGGGGCATTAAGTTCACATATGAACATAGTAATACATCAGTGAACTTTTTAGATTTGGTCATTTTCAAGGAACAGAATCAATTACTAACCAAAAGTTAATTTAAGCCTACTGATCGCAACGGGTATATACCCATTGGCAGTTGCCATCATCCTAATTGGTTGAAGGCGGTACCAAAGGGACAGTTTCAAAGAATGCAGAGGGATTGCTCATCACTTGAGGATTACCATTTTCAGGCTAATGTCCTCAAGGATAGTTTTGAAGAAAAGGGATATGATCTGATAATGTTGGATAAAGAATTGTCTGACATCTCCCTCTTGAATAGAACTAGTTTATTAACCCCCAAAGTGAGAAAAGAAGTCCAATAAATTTAAATGGTCTTTCTTTACCACGTTCTCATCCCAATATTGGTGGGTCAATAAGGTGATAAGGAAACATTGGGGGTTCTCAAAAGTGATAAAATCCTAGGACCACCCTACCATCCTAGGACCACAATTGCCAGATAGACCAAATATCATTTATAGAAAAAACCAAACCCTGAAAGATACTTTGGCCCCGAGCATGGTTAATCCCCCAGAGAAACCAAACATGTTTGCAAATCTAAAAGGGTTCTTTCTCTGTAAAAAGTGCAAAGTATGCAAAACATCGAAAACCATTAGGACTTCGTCCTTTTCTTCACAAGTAAGATCCAAAGTGTATAAAATCAGCGACTTCATCACATGCGGCACAGTAGGGGTTATCTACCTTTTGAGGTGTCTGTGCGGCCTCCAATATATTGGGAGGACCACTAGGGCACAGAACATTAGAATAGGGGAACATCTATCAAATATTAGGAGAGGATTTGTAGGGCATAGCGTTTCCAAGCATTTTCACCTACATCATCACAGAGATCCCTCCCTCCTGGAGGTTAGAGCTATTGAAATGTACACCCCACATTGGAGGGGGAGCAATCTTAAAAGACAAATTTCCCGCAGGGAAACAAGATGGATATATGACATCCAGTTCTTGTGGACTTAACATTGAATGGGACATAAACTGTTACATTGATAACCGGTAGATATCCATCCTCCTCCCCCTCATGTAAACCACCCCCTATTCTTGCAATGAGCTATAGTCTTGTCAGAATTATTTAGTTTTTACTATTATCTTTGACATCTATTATAGGAATGTGAGGACAATAGTAGGTTGCACCTCTATCATATATTCATTATATATATATTTTTTCCTCATATCCTATTTGGGACCTGTATTAATGGCTGTATCATTCTTGTGAATGGACGGATATATTCCCTTTCTGTCTGTTTTAGAATGAATGGTGGGATGTGTTTTTTCGCCGACAAACCATGTCGGATCCCTTCTTTTCCTGGCGTGTCTTTTGTCAGTGAACACGCATTCCATCATAACATTTTCAAAATTTTCTACCTAATTTAATTTTAATTTAACTTCTGTGTTTGGTATGTGTTGTCATTACACATGACCATCCCTGTATGGGACATGTGTATGACAATAAATCAGTCTTCTCTGTTCAGCAGATAGGCTACATACGGTTTTGTTTATAATATGGTAAACAATTCTAAACTAGATTAGACACATTATAGATTTTTTGACGCCGTGCATCGTGTTTTATTTGTATTTTTAAATGGTTATATAGCAATGTATATGTTTTTATGATGTTTTTAAACATTATTTTAAGTTTTTGCAAGCAGCGGTAGAGGTGACACCTGCAGATATAGACTCATTTTCAACTTCCGGTGTCCCTCTCGCAGTATGGGTATTTAAGAGTGGTGATTGACGTCCAGACTTCAGCCTCCATTCCCAGTAGAAGCCTTGTACAGGGAAACGTGTCGGGTGGAGCATTAAGTCTCTGACGTCATCACGCTACAGCTGGCTGGCTTGAGCCGCTGCTGTTTTTGAAAATATAGTTTCTGTTTTATGGATGTCAGTATGCTGTGAAGCTTGTGCAATAAATATTTTAACAAGAAAATACTGCACCATGAGGTCTCTTCTTCTTCTCCCTCCTTGGTAAATGATTTGTGAGCTCGAAAGATACAGAGGTAAATCGTTTGAGGTTGTGTGGAAACTTTTAAACGGAGTGTGGAGAGCACATCTTCCCACCACAGGAGATTACCGTATCTGGAGGAGCATAGAATCACAAGCAGGATTGGGAGTTACTTCCACGGTGACCAACCCCGGAGCCAACTGTCTATCCATCTTTGAGGTGCTTGGGGAGGAATATCCAAGGGCAGATCGGCCCATTACTGAGCCCATTGTCATCATATGTCTGGTAAGCGGCCATTCTCTTATCAGTTGTTCATCGGATGTGATTGTATAAAGTTAACAGCTTTATATCCACGTTTTTTTTTTGTTACACCAGATCCTTCATCTTTGTGGTTTCGGTTCACATATTATATGGACTAGAAGGATACACAGCTCACTTGGACTTATGTTATTTTATTTTTATTTTTATTCCCATTTTTAATTTTATTGTGTGCAGTCACATTACATGGTGTATTAATTTCATTATATGATGTCCCTAGTGTGATAGCATCATACACTTTGTTCACATATTTATTTATCAGCACGTTTTCATTGGTCAATATGTTACATTTTTAGGTTGTGCAATTTGATCTCTTTTTCCACAAAAAAGCTTGCCTAGAATTTGCCAGGACCCATGCTGAAAAAGAGGAAGACAACTGGGACTCTGGAGTAATGAGACCAAGATAAATGTTTTTGGAACTGATGGCTTCAAAACTGTATGGTGTTGCGAAGGTAAGGAGTACAAAGAAAAATGCAGAGTGCCCATAGTGAAACATGGTGGTGGCAGTGTCCTTCTGTGGGGCTGCATGAGTGCTTGCTGGTGTCGGGGAGCTGTATTTCATTGATGTATCATGAATTCACAGATGTACTGCTCGATATTGAAAGAGAACATAACACAGAGATTGAGACGACACACTGCTCCAGGTGAGTGTAATCCCCAGGTGGGCTAAATAAATTGGGTGGTACCGGATACAAAGTAGAAAACGGCTGCACTCCAGTACCAGTCCAAAAAAGTATTTTATTCCTAAAAGTGCAAAGAACTGACACAGTTTTTTTGACTGATACTGGAGTGCAGACGTTTTCTACTTTGTATCTTGAAAGAGAAAATGCAACCATCACTCCGTGTCCTTGGTTTTATTGAACTTTTCCAACATGACAATGATTCAAAAACACACATCTAAGGCCATTGTTGCATATCTGAAGAAGAACAGGGTGAAAGTGATTCAGTGGCCAAGTATGTCTCTCAATCTGAACCCAATGGAACACCTATGGGGAGTTCTGAAGAAACAAGTTGAACATCACTCTCTATCCAGCATCCAGTCTCTAAAAGAGGTTGTTCTTAAAGAATGGAAAAAGATAGATGTTGCAATAGGTTACCAACTTTTTCATTCCATGCCTAGAAGACTTGGTGCTGTCTTTACAAATGATGGAGGTCATACAAAATAATAGATGTAGAAGATTTTGTCATCTAAGTTATATTATGAACCTTTCTTTCTTTCATGTAATGAGCTAAACAAATGTTCTATAAAAAAAATTTAACCATTTTGGAAATTGTTCTTTTGTTCATTGAGATATTGATTAAAATCTTCCTTTTCAAAAGGGGTGTACTCATTTATGCTGAGCACTGTATCACCAAAGGCATTCCTTGAATGTAACTGCTTTGGGAAACAATTAAATGGGTGGGTTTAATTCCATCCCAGGGTCATCATCATGATATTGGTAGAGGCATAGTCAGCCACCTGCTGACTATGCCTCTACCTCTATCCTTGTGGGGCATATTCAACAGGAGTGTAATTGGTGAATTACAGCGCTCGTCCTTAAATTCAAAAATTGATATATATATTGCTACAACTTGACATGTGAGACACACACTAAATAATATGATTCCGAATGAAATAAGCTGCGCTAATAAACTATTAGTACTAAATTAATTCTGTAATAAGTGCTTAACAAGTAAATTTACACCCTCTCACAGGTGTAGTGATACGTGAAAAAGAAGACAAAAACAAATTGAAAAAAATTGCCGTCCCAATAATAATAAAAAATGACAAAATCTGATGCTTATATTTCAAAGTCTCTATCAGATACAGAGTAAGATTATTGTGTATAAGACACTATTTCAGTTGTTCGCCCATCTAATGTTGTCACCATATGATTGATGGAAAAAACACAAATAAATAATAAAGAGTCCTCTCCACCCGGATGTCAAACGTGATGGTTAACAAACACCCAAGAAAAAGTGAATGATAGAAGAATCCTCCACCTGTAGTCTGCTGCCGCTTACCAGAAGCTGAGATCTCTTTTTAGGGAGATCGTACACGCTTTAGGCTATTTCCCCTGCCCCGGGTCTCTGTACCCTGAAGTTTTGAAATGCCGTCACTCGTTCTCAATCTAGAGCTCCGCAGTAGCATTCATATTCCATGTGAACAAAAGAAGGGGATGCCACCATAGCGTAATTCCGTAATAAAACATTTATTGTAAAAAAGAATCACACTTACAATTAAGCTGATGTATAAAGGCAGTTGTATATAAACAAAATTTTCGAGCCGGCCGGCTCTCGATCACAGCCCGTGACTTCCGGGACTGGCAGTACGCGGTGACGTCAGCACGCCGCTTTACCCTACGCCGTTTCGTCAAAATTGACGTCTTCCAGGGGCACTGGTGGAGGATTCTTCTATCATTCACTTTTTCTTGGGTGTTTGTTAACCATCACGTTTGACATCCGGGTGGAGAGGACTCTTTATCATTTATTTGTGTTTTTTCCATCAATCATATGGTGACAACATTAGATGGGCGAACAACTGAAATAGTGTCTTATACACAATAATCTTACTCTGTATCTGATAGAGACTTTGAAATATAAGCATCAGATTTTGTCATTTTTTATTATTATTGGGACGGCAATTTTTTTCAATTTGTTTTTGTCTTCTTTTTCACGTATCACTACACCTGTGAGAGGGTGTAAATTTACTTGTTAAGCACTTATTACAGAATTAATTTAGTACTAATAGTTTATTAGCGCAGCATATTCAACAGGAGACCAAAGCTGAATATGAGAAAGATGGGTTTGGAGTGCTAGAGGGAATACATAAAGGGATATATGGCAAGATTCAAGGGGGATGTTTCACCCCTCCCAAATCGTGAGAGATGTAAGATTGTTAAGAACAGTGTTGTCTTCAGTGATACCAAGACACTCAGGGACCTCTGCTGCAATTTGAGCTTTATGTTCGAGTCAAACTCATGTTCGACTCGAACATTGGTTGTTCGCCCGTTCGGCGAACAGCGAACAATTTGGGGTGTTCGCAGCAAATTTGAAAAGCTGCGGAACACCCATTAAAAGTCTATGGGAGAAATCTAAAGTGCTAATTTTAAAGGTTAATATGTAAGTTATTGTCAGAAAAAGTGTTTGGGGACCTGGGTCCTGCCCCAGGTGACATGTATCAATGCCCAGTGCCCGGTGGTTGTGGGGGTCTGCGGGCGGGGGGCTTATCAGAATCTGGAAGCCCCCTTTATCAAAGGGGACCCCCAGATTCCGCCCCCCCTCTATGTGAATTGGTAATGGGGTACATTGTACCCCTACTATTTCACAAAAGAAAGTGTCAACAATTTTAAAAACCACACAGACACCCTTGTGAAAAGTCCTTTATTAAAAATAAAAAAAGCCATTCCAGCGTTGTAATGCAGTCTGTCCAGCGACAATCCATGAATCTCCAGCGATGCAGCGAGTCTCCAGCGATGAATGACGCACATCTTCCCTGCACCGGAGCCTCCCGGCTAAGTGTTGACAGTTCTTTTATAACCAAGGTCGGAAACCCCCATGACGCGTTAGAGGGGGCGGAAACCCCGCCCTCGGTTATAAAAGAACTGTCAACACTGCTTGCGCATCATTAGCTGGGAGGCTCCGGTGCAGGGAAGATGTGCGTCGTTCATCTCTGGAGACTCGCCGCTTCGCTGGAGATTCATGGATTGTCGCTGGACATTACAACGCTGGAATGGCTTTTTTTAATAAAGGACTTTTCACAACTGTGCCTGTGTGGTTTTTAAAATTTTTGACACTTTCTTTTGTGAAATGGTAGGGGTACAATGTACCCCGTTACCAATTCACATAGGGGGGCAGAATCTGGGGGTCCCCTTTGTTAAAGGGGGCTTCTAGATTCTGATAAGCCCCCCGCCCGCAGACCACCACAACCACCGGGCAAGGGTTGTGGGGATGAGGCCCTTGTCCCCATCAAGATGGGGACATGGTGCTTTGAGGGGTCACAGACCCCCAAAGCATCCTCCCCATGTTGAGGGCATGTGGCCTGGTACGGTTCAGGAGGGGGGTGCTCTCTCGTCCCCCCCTCTTTTCCTGCGGCCTGCCAGGTTGCGTGCTCGGATAAAGGGTCTGGTATGGATTTTTGGGGGGAACTCCATGCCATTTTTTTAAAAAATTTGACGCAGGGTTCCCCTTAATATCCATACCAGACCTGAAGGGCCTGGTAATTGAATTTGGGGGGACCCCCACGCATTTTTTTTTTTATCAATGACTTTCAATGACTGTTCTCTTTATTACCGGGAGACGACAATTCATTATAGCCACTTTTAAATGACTTTTTTTCCTTCAGGGACAGTTTTAAGCATGGGAAACAAGCGCTATTTTACAGGCATGCTATACACACCCCCTAGGTACGAAATTTAAAGGAATATTTCACTTTTATTGTTTCACTTTAGGCATTATTAAAATCACTGCTCCTGAAAAAACGGCCGTTTTTAAAACTTTTTTTTGCATTGATACATGTCACCTGGGGCAGGACCCGGGTCCCCAAACACTTTTTATGATAATAACTTGCATATAAGCCTTTAAAATTAGCACTTTAGATTTTTCATGTTCTGATGCGAACCAAACTGGGGGGTGTTCGGCTCTTCCCTATTTGTGGCAAATAAATCTTTTTAGGCTCAAATGACTGTAAAAAACTCCCAAGATTTGGGTCATCAAAGAGAGTGACCACTTTTCAGAGTTTTTAAAAACCACAGAGGCTAGGCCCGGCTACAGGCAGCAATCACAGACAGCACCAGAACCACATGAATGCTGACTATATTATTTCCAGAATTGATGTGGACACTGTAAGAAGTGATGACCCCATGGACATGTGGGAGCACAGGCTGGACCATTGACTGGATCTTGCACAGTATACACTGGAGCTTTTGGCTTTTATGCTATCTGAACTGGCCATCAATGCAGCAAATGGCTTTGCCATAGAGATGCAAATCCATGTGTGTATTTGTTCAGTAAGATGAATCTCACTACACAATCCCTACTTCTGAAGGTAAAGACTAAACTTTGAAATGTCATTTGACTTCCCTCCATAAAAAATTTTAATCCGCCACCATTACCTGCTCCTTACACCTTTGTTGGCCTATTTTGATGCTCCAGTACTGTAAAGCTGACACAATGTTTCTGCAGCTTGACCTTGCGTTTGCTACAGGGTAAATCTGCCATTGCACCTCCAAATCTTGGCACTATTTATAGTTATTGTCTCTCAGATAATACACTTTTAATTTATATATTAAAATAAAACCATCATTATCTCTCTCTCTCTTTTATTGCAACCTAGCCAAGCTGCTTACGTACCTTCCAACCACTGTACAATATTGGTGGCTATTTTATCTCAGATAATGCACTCTAATTTCTATTTCTAGATAAAACCTGCCTTATCTCTCACTCTTATATTGTGGCTTAACCAAGCTGTTTATATCCTGTCTAGTATTCAGTATAAAATATTTGTAGTACTGTCTTTCAGATAATAAACTCAAATTTTTATTGTAAGATAAAGCCTGCTTTATTTCTTTCAAATCGCTGCCTATTCAGGTGCAGACTTAAGCCCTGTACACACGATCGGATTTCCTATGGATTCTAGTCTGATGGATTTGTCCATCGGATATCCGATGAAACTGTTTTCCATCAGTCTTGCCCACACACCATCAGTCAAAAAACCGACTGTTCCAAACGCGGTGACGTAAAACACTCCGATGAGCCGAGAAAAATGAAGTTTAATGCTTCTGAGCATGCGTCGACTTGATTCTGAGCATGCATGGGTTTTTTTATCCGATGGACTTGCCCATAGACGATCGGAATTTGCTATCGGTTTTGGATCCATCGGAAAAATTTAAAACATGTTCTATTTTTTAAAACCGATGGAAAAAAGACAGATGGGTCCCATACACGATCGGTTTGTCCAATGAAAAAAATCCATCGGATGGTTTTCATCGGTAAAACCGATCGTGTGTACAGGGCTTAACTGTCCACTCACTAGCAATATTTTACCAAACCAATACTTGAAGTCTATATTTTGTAAATAATTGGGGATTGGGGATTTAAAGTGTTTTGACAAGTTATTAAATTTTTAGGACAATGCGGTGTGGTTCTGTGAAAAAAGAAGCTCACAATTTATACCATTAAACTGTTGTGCAATGCCCTTAGGGCGCAGTTCCCTGAGCCTATAATCCTAGAGTCTGACCCGATAGAACGCCTTCTTGCCTCCTGTGTGATGGGGAAACCACTGTCTACCCTCTATCTCCATCTGTCCCTGGGCTATGATATTAAATCTGTTTGTTTATTTCAACGGCAGCATGAAGACATCCCTGAGCTCATGGAGGAGGATTGGTAGGATTGTGTATCTGGCCATGTCACCTTGGTGATTTCCGCCAGAGAAAAATTTATCCAGCTCAAGTTCTTGCATAGGGTTTTCTACACCCTGAGTGACTTGCTAGTATATATCCCCAAACCTACCCTATGTGTAGGAGGTGTGCTGTCTCTACTGGTACTCAAATACTAAGCCCCTTGTGTGATACCTCATTACGTCCTGACCCCCTCTTTCTTCTATTAGGCCATATGGAGGATGTAGAGGTAGATAGATAAACAAAACTTTTTCTCAGATACGCTCTTTTTTATGGGAGATAGAAGATCCTTTTGCGGTGGAAGTCTTCTGAGCCTCCAAAGGTTGACAAACTTTTTCTCAGATACACTCTTTTTTATGGGAGATGGAAGATCCTTTGGCGGTGGAAGTCTTCTGAGTAGTGATGAGCCGAACACCCCCGGGTTCGGTTCGCACCAGAACCCGCGAACGGACCGAAAGTTCGTACGAACATTAGAACCCTATTAAATACAATGGATGCGAACGTTCAAATTCTAAAGTGCTAATTATAACGACTATTATGCATGTTATTGTCCTAAAAAGGGTTTGGGAACCCGGGTTCTGCACCAGGGGACATGTATCAATGCAAAAAGAAGTTTTAAAAACGGTCGTTTTTCGGGAGCAGTCATTTTAATGATGCATGAAGTGAAAAAAAAAAAGTCAAATATTCCTTTAAATATCGTACCTGGGGGGTGTCTAAAGTATGCCTGTGAAGTGCCACGTGTTTCCCGTGTTTAGAACTGTCCCTGCACAAAATGACACTTCTAAAGGAAAAAAAAGCCATTTAAAACTGCTTGCGGCTTTAATGTAATGTCTGGTCCCGCTAATATGGATGAAAATCTTTAAGAAAAATGGCATAGCTACCCCATGACCCCCCCCCCCCCACCCCAGCCTATTACCAGCCCCTTTGGGTCTTGTATGGATATTAAGGGGAACACCGCACACAAAATAAAAAAGGCCCTATATACTCTGAACAGCCGTATACAGGCGGTGCATACAAGACAGGGACTGTAGGTTTGTTCTTATGTAGAATGTGTTTGTAATTTTGAACAGGTACATTGTTTAAGTGTAGCTCCAGCCCAAAAATCTATTTTTAAACTTTTTGGAAAACATAGGTAAGGGTTATCACCCCTGTAACATTTGTTTTGCTGTCTGTGCCCCTGTTCAGAACATTTCACCTCACTTTCCGTCCCAATGACAACTGTTTTTGAAATGTGGTGTTTTTCTTGAAACAAGGATTGGTGATAAAGCATCAGTACAGAGGAGACACCTTTCTCCCATATTAATTCTTACAGGAGAGAATTTTCCTTCCTAGGGGTAGATTTCCTCTCACTTCCTGTTGTCTTCTTGCGTTTGCAAGTAGGAGTCGTTTGTAAGTTGGATGTTTGAAAGTAGGGACCTGCCGTATATACTCTGCAGAAATAGGCCCCTTAGTTGTTGGTGTTGGCACAACACTGTAAGCACTCACAGTTACTCTTGGTTGGTGCTGGAACGCCCTGCTGTCAACTATTATATCAGGAATTGTAATTACATATAATTGTTGAACAGTGGTAGTAAAAATTGGGCCTTTGATGGTGGTGCTGGTGCCACAACACTGTAAGCCCTGACAGTTACTCTTGGTGGGTGCAGCAATGGGCCCTGCTGTGAATTATTAGATCAAGAATTGTAATTGCATGCCCCTGTTGAACAGGGGCTGAAAAATTGGGCCTTTCGTGGTGGTGGTGGTGGTGGTGGTGTTGCCACAACACTGTAAGCCCTCAGAGTTACTCTTGGTGGGTGCAGGAATGGGCCCTGCTGTGAATTATTAGATCAAGAATTGTAATTACATGCCCCTTTTGAACAGGGGCTGAAAAATTGGGCCTTTCGTGGTGGTGGTGGTGGTGGTGGCGTTGCCACAACACTGTAAGCCCTCAGAGTTACTCTTGGTGGGTGCAGCAATGGGCCCTGCTGTGAATTATTAGATCAAGAATTGTAATTACATGCCCCTGTTGAACAGGGGCTGAAAAATTGGGCCTTAGGCACTGGTGGCACAACACTGCAACCCCTCACAGATACTGTACTTGGAGCACAGCAATGAGCCCTGTTGCAAAGTATTGCTTCAAAAATTGTAATGACACGCCCCTGTTAAACAGGGGCTGAAAAATTGGGCCTTAGGCACTGGTGGCACAACACTCCAACCCCTCACAGATACTGTACTTGGAGCACAGCAATGAGCCCTGTTGCAAAGTATTGCTTCAAAAATTGTAATTACACGCCCCTGTTAAACAGGGGCTGAAAAATTGGACCTTAGCCACTGGTGGCGGCACCCATAAACAAAAATGATCTTCCAAGCTATCATCATCAATCGTATCATTGAGGACTCGGAGGAGGAGGATAGCCAGTCAACATAACAGCACAGGCACTCAGCATCAGCATCAGTCTTGAAGGGATGTGACATGTTAAAATCAATTAGTCTGTTATATCAGCATCAGGTGTGTGGTAGCTGGTGGTGATCCAAGACTGGTTCATCTTGATGAAAGTCAGTCGATCAACCGAGTCGGTGGACAGGCGCACCCTGTGATCCGTGACAAATCCTCCAGCAGCACTGAATGTGCGTTCCGAAAGAACGCTGGATGCAGGACAGGCCAGTAGCTCAATTGCATACTGTGCAAGCTCTGGCCAGTGATCCATCCTCAAGACCCAGTAAGCCAGAGGATTTTCGGTGGGGAAGGTGTCCAAGTCTGACCTTGCCCCTAGATATTCCTGCACCATGTTTATCAGACGCTGGCGATGGTTGCTGGAACCGATCATACTTTGGGGCTGCGGACTAAAGAATTGTCTGAACGCATCGGTCAGACGGCCACCTTCCCCACCGCTCCTTCTTTGACTGGCCGAAGCCTCAGCAACTCGTTGTCCAGGACCAGGAGTTTGTAACCTCCCAGTCTCTGGGAACGCGTTGCACAGACCTTTCTGCAAGGCCTCCCGGAGTTGTCTCATCCTCTGCTCCCTCTGCGACGGTAACATAAGGTCCGCAACCTTACCCTTGTACCGTGGATCAAGGAGAGTGGCCAGCCAGTAATGGTCCCTCTCCTTGATCCGAAGAATACGAGGATCCTTCCGCAGACTTTGCAGGATCAGGGAGGCCATGCAGCGTAGGTTAGCTGAGGCATTCGGTCCGGAGTCCTCTGGGTCACTAAGGACGACATGATCCGCAGCCACCTCCTCCCAGCCACGTACAAGTCTACTGGTTTCTTGGGACTGTAAATCATCCCTAAAAGACTGCTGCTGATGATGCTGAGTGCCAGCCTCCACCTCCATGCTGACACAATCCTCCTCCTCCTCCTCCTCTTCCTGTGCGATGGGTGGGACAGAAGGAACACTGTCTGGGTAAAGGGGGCCTTGAGAGGCAAGGAAGTCCTCCTCTTCCTGCCTCTGTTCTGCCTCAAGTGCCCTGTCCATTATTCCACGCAGCGTGTGCTCCAACAGGTGGACAAGAGGTACAGTGTCACTGATGCATGCACTGTCACTGCTCACCATCCTCGTGGCCTCCTCAAATGGTGCCAGGACAGTGCATGCATCCCTGATCATGCCCCACTGGCGTGGAGAAAAAAAACCAAGCTCCCCTGACCCTGTCCTGGTGCCGTAGTCGCACAGGTACTCATTGATGGCCCTCTGCTGCGTGTGCAGCCGCTGCAGCATGGCCAACGTTGAGTTCCACCTGGTGGGCATGTCACATATAAGGCGGTTCTTGGGCAGGTTCAACTCCTTTTGCAGCTCAGCCAGGCGAGCACTGGCATTATAAGATCTGCGGAAATGCACACAGACTTTCCTGGCCTGCCTCAGGACATCCTGTAAGCCCGGGTACCTGCCCAAGAACCGCTGCACCACCAGGTTAAGGACGTGAGCCACACAGGGCACATGGGTCAGTTGTCCCTGTCGGAGGGCGGAGAGGAGGTTGGTGCCATTGTCGCAAACCACCATTCCTGGCTTAAGCTGGCGTGGCGTCAACCACCTCTCGGCCTGGCCCTGCAGAGCAGACAGGACCTCTGCCCCAGTGTGGCTTCTGTCCCCCAAACACACCAGCGCAAGCACGGCATGGCATCTTTTTGCCTGCGTACTTGCGTAGCCCCTTGAACGGCTACGGAGCACCGCTGGTTCAGAGGACAAAGCACAGGAAGAGGCCATGGAGGAAGAAGAAGAGGAGGGGGTGGAGGAGAGAGGTGTGTCACAACCAGTAGTAGCATTTTGGAGGCGTGGCAGTGGAACAACCTCCAACACTACTGCACCTTGTCCTGCATCCTTCCCAGCTGCCAAAAGAGTGACCCAATGGGCCGTGAAAGAAAGGTAACGTCCCTGTCCATGCCTGCTGGACCATGAGTCAGCGGTAATATGCACCTTACCACTGACCGCCCTGTCCAGCGAGGCCAAGACATTGCCTTCCACATGCCGGTAGAGAGCCGGAATAGCCTTCCGTGAGAAAAAGTGGCGTTTGGGAACCTGCCACTGAGGAACCGCACATTGCACAAACTCACGGAAGGGGGCCGAGTCTACCAACTGAAAAGGCAGCAGTTGAAGCGCTAGCAATTTAGCCAAGCTAGCATTCAACCGCTGGGCATGTGGATGGCTGGGAGTGAACTTCTTTCGACGGTCCAGCAGCTGGGGCAGGGAAATTTGCCTGCTAGAATCGGACGTCGGTGTACTGCTAGCAGAGTGGCCGCAAGTACTTGGCTGTGACACACCTAATTCTACACCTTCATTCCTCTCAGTGCATGTTTCAGAGAGGACTGAAGTTATAGTGGGATTGGAGATTCCAGCTGATGCGGTGCAAGGAGAGGTCCGCTTTGTTCTTTGGTGTGGGTCTTTGAGGTAGGCTTGCCAACGAGCTGCATGGCAGGTCAACATATGTCTGGTCAGGCATGTGGTACCCAAGCGGCTGATGTTTTGGCCACGCGATATACGCTTGAGACATATGTTGCAAACAGCAGCTGTGCGATCTGATGCACTAGCCTCAAAAAAGGCCCACACCAAAGAACTTTTTGAATGACGGGCAGAGGCAGCGCCCTGCACAGGCGGAGCTCTGCGGTGTGATTCCGTCGGTGTACTGCCCTTACGCTGGCCACCAAAGGGCATCCTGCCTCGTTGGAGGTGTGCCTCCTCCTCATCCTCCTCCTCCTCCTCTCTCCTATTAGGCACCCACGTGGAGTCAGTGACCTCATCATCCCCTCCCTCCTCATCACTGGAGCCAATCTGGCAGTATGCTGCAGCTGCTGGAACATGACTGCCAGATTGGTGTCCTTCTTGAGCATCCCCTCTGTCTGCTCTCACGCTACTGCCTTCCTCTAGCTGGGTTTCATCATCAGACCCTTCGAAACGCTGGGAATCCTCCTGGAGCATGTACCCAACACTGTGCTCAAACAGTTCGGGGGACTCCTCAGGAGGAGGACATGGTGGATCTAGGGAAGGAGTGACTGATGATGAGTCTGACATTGATACCAGGGAAGAGGACGCTTTGGCAGCTGCTTTGCCAGTACCCTGAGCCTGGGTGAGAGAGGATGAGGAGGAGGAGGAGGGCTTGGTCATCCACTCTACCAAGTCTTCGGCATGATGTGGCTCAACATGTCCAGCTGCCGAAAAGAAGGACAAGCGTGTCCCATGGCCATGTGCTGATGACAATGCACCGCGTCCACGACCAGCACTGTTGCCCCCAGACACAGAGCCTGCTTGCCCTCTTTTATTGCCTCCTGACTGTCTGCCTCTCCTTGTTTGCCTTCCAGACATTCTAATGGATGGCCTGCAGGGAGATGGGAAAAAAGCAATAAGGGCTACCTTCAGGTGTCCTTCTCTGTCCCTTTACTTAAGGATTTCTAAATATGGTTGAGGATGATTGCTTTCGCAAAGAATAGCACAATGACAATTTCCCTGACTGTCCAAAAAACAAGGATTTCAAAGATGGTTGATGAGGAATGCTTTAGCACAGTATAGCACAATGAGAATTTCCCTCACTGTCCTTCCCTGTCCCTACAAACAAGGTTTAGCACAGTAAAACACACTGACACTCTCCCTACCTATAGTTTTCTGTCCCTATAATTTTTTTTTTTAAAGATGGTTGATGATGAATGCTTTAGCACAGTATAGCACAATGAGAATTTCCCTCACTGTCCTTCCCTGTCCCTACAAACAAGGATTAGCACAGTAAAACACACTGACACTCTCCCTACCTATAGTTTTCTGTCCCTATAAAAAATGTTTTTTTAAAGATGGTTGATGATGAATGCTTTAGCACAGTATAGCACAATGAGAATTTCCCTCACTGTCCTTCCCTGTCCCTACAAACAAGGATTAGCACAGTAAAACACACTGACACTCTCCCTACCTATAGTTTTCTGTCCCTATAAAAAATGTTTTTTTAAAGATGGTTGATGATGAATGCTTTAGCACAGTATAGCACAATGAGAATTTCCCTCACTGTCCTTCCCTGTCCCTACAAACAAGGATTAGCACAGTAAACACACTGACACTCTCCCTACCTATAGTTTTCTGTCCCTATAAAAAATGTTTTTTTAAAGATGGTTGATGATGAATGCTTTAGCACAGTATAGCACAATGAGAATTTCCCTCACTGTCCTTCCCTGTCCCTACAAACAAGGATTAGCACAGTAAAACACACTGACACTCTCCCTACCTATAGTTTTCTGTCCCTATAAAAAATGTTTTTTTAAAGATGGTTGATGATGAATGCTTTAGCACAGTATAGCACAATGAGAATTTCCCTCACTGTCCTTCCCTGTCCCTACAAACAAGGATTAGCACAGTAAAACACACTGACACTCTCCCTACCTATAGTTTTCTGTCCCTATAAAAAATGTTTTTTTAAAGATGGTTGATGATGAATGCTTTAGCACAGTATAGCACAATGAGAATTTCCCTCACTGTCCTTCCCTGTCCCTACAAACAAGGATTAGCACAGTAAAACACACTGACACTCTCCCTACCTATAGTTTTCTGTCCCTATAAAAAATGTTTTTTTAAAGATGGTTGATGATGAATGCTTTAGCACAGTATAGCACAATGAGAATTTCCCTCACTGTCCTTCCCTGTCCCTACAAACAAGGATTAGCACAGTAAAACACACTGACACTCTCCCTACCTATAGTTTTCTGTCCCTATAAAAAATGTTTTTTTAAAGATGGTTGATGATGAATGCTTTAGCACAGTATAGCACAATGAGAATTTCCCTCACTGTCCTTCCCTGTCCCTACAAACAAGGATTAGCACAGTAAACACACTGACACTCTCCCTACCTATAGTTTTCTGTCCCTATAAAAAATGTTTTTTTAAAGATGGTTGATGATGAATGCTTTAGCACAGTATAGCACAATGAGAATTTCCCTCACTGTCCTTCCCTGTCCCTACAAACAAGGATTAGCACAGTAAAACACACTGACACTCTCCCTACCTATAGTTTTCTGTCCCTATAAAAAATGTTTTTTTAAAGATGGTTGATGATGAATGCTTTAGCACAGTATAGCACAATGAGAATTTCCCTCACTGTCCTTCCCTGTCCCTACAAACAAGGATTAGCACAGTAAAACACACTGACACTCTCCCTACCTATAGTTTTCTGTCCCTATAAAAA
The DNA here is from genome assembly GCA_029206835.1 of Rana muscosa. Taxonomy (NCBI): domain Eukaryota; kingdom Metazoa; phylum Chordata; class Amphibia; order Anura; family Ranidae; genus Rana; species Rana muscosa. Next base: position 66,306,606 of record CM055121.1, on the reverse strand, counting down.
ATGTTTTTTTAAAGATGGTTGATGATGAATGCTTTAGCACAGTATAGCACAATGAGAATTTCCCTCACTGTCCTTCCCTGTCCCTACAAACAAGGATTAGCACAGTAAAACACACTGACACTCTCCCTACCTATAGTTTTCTGTCCCTATAAAAAATGTTTTTTTAAAGATGGTTGATGACGAATGCTTTAGCACAGTATAGCACAATGAGAATTCCCCTCACTGTCCTTCCCTGTCCCTACAAACAAGGATTAGCACAGTAAAACACACTGACACTCTCCCTACCTATAGTTTTCTGTCCCTATAAAAAATGTTTTTTTAAAGATGGTTGATGATGAATGCTTTAGCACAGTATAGCACAATGAGAATTTCCCTCACTGTCCTTCCCTGTCCCTACAAACAAGGATTAGCACAGTAAAACACACTGACACTCTCCCTACCTATAGTTTTCTGTCCCTATAAAAAATGTTTTTTTAAAGATGGTTGATGATGAATGCTTTAGCACAGTATAGCACAATGAGAATTTCCCTCACTGTCCTTCCCTGTCCCTACAAACAAGGATTAGCACAGTAAAACACACTGACACTCTCCCTACCTATAGTTTTCTGTCCCTATAAAAAATGTTTTTTTAAAGATGGTTGATGATGAATGCTTTAGCACAGTATAGCACAATGAGAATTTCCCTCACTGTCCTTCCCTGTCCCTACAAACAAGGATTAGCACAGTAAAACACACTGACACTCTCCCTACCTATAGTTTTCTGTCCCTATAAAAAATGTTTTTTTAAAGATGGTTGATGATGAATGCTTTAGCACAGTATAGCACAATGAGAATTTCCCTCACTGTCCTTCCCTGTCCCTACAAACAAGGATTAGCACAGTAAAACACACTGACACTCTCCCTACCTATAGTTTTCTGTCCCTATAAAAAATGTTTTTTTAAAGATGGTTGATGATGAATGCTTTAGCACAGTATAGCACAATGAGAATTTCCCTCACTGTCCTTCCCTGTCCCTACAAACAAGGATTAGCACAGTAAAACACACTGACACTCTCCCTACCTATAGTTTTCTGTCCCTATAAAAAATGTTTTTTTAAAGATGGTTGATGATGAATGCTTTAGCACAGTATAGCACAATGAGAATTTCCCTCACTGTCCTCCCTGTCCCTACAAACAAGGATTAGCACAGTAAAACACACTGACACTCTCCCTACCTATAGTTTTCTGTCCCTATAAAAAATGTTTTTTTAAAGATGGTTGATGATGAATGCTTTAGCACAGTATAGCACAATGAGAATTTCCCTCACTGTCCTTCCCTGTCCCTACAAACAAGGATTAGCACAGTAAACACACTGACACTCTCCCTACCTATAGTTTTCTGTCCCTATAAAAAATGTTTTTTTAAAGATGGTTGATGATGAATGCTTTAGCACAGTATAGCACAATGAGAATTTCCCTCACTGTCCTTCCCTGTCCCTACAAACAAGGATTAGCACAGTAAAACACACTGACACTCTCCCTACCTATAGTTTTCTGTCCCTATAAAAAATGTTTTTTTAAAGATGGTTGATGATGAATGCTTTAGCACAGTATAGCACAATGAGAATTTCCCTCACTGTCCTTCCCTGTCCCTACAAACAAGGATTAGCACAGTAAAACACACTGACACTCTCCCTACCTATAGTTTTCTGTCCCTATAAAAATTGTTTTTTTAAAGATGGTTGATGATGAATGCTTTAGCACAGTATAGCACAATGAGAATTTCCCTCACTGTCCTTCCCTGTCCCTACAAACAAGGATTAGCACAGTAAAACACACTGACACTCTCCCTACCTATAGTTTTCTGTCCCTATAAAAAATGTTTTTTTAAAGATGGTTGATGATGAATGCTTTAGCACAGTATAGCACAATGAGAATTCCCCTCACTGTCCTTCCCTGTCCCTACAAACAAGGATTAGCACAGTAAAACACACTGACACTCTCCCTACCTATAGTTTTCTGTCCCTATAAAAAATGTTTTTTTAAAGATGGTTGATGATGAATGCTTTAGCACAGTATAGCACAATGAGAATTTCCCTCACTGTCCTTCCCTGTCCCTACAAACAAGGATTAGCACAGTAAAACACACTGACACTCTCCCTACCTATAGTTTTCTGTCCCTATAAAAAATGTTTTTTTAAAGATGGTTGATGATGAATGCTTTAGCACAGTATAGCACAATGAGAATTTCCCTCACTGTCCTTCCCTGTCCCTACAAACAAGGATTAGCACAGTAAAACACACTGACACTCTCCCTACCTATAGTTTTCTGTCCCTATAAAAAATGTTTTTTTAAAGATGGTTGATGATGAATGCTTTAGCACAGTATAGCACAATGAGAATTTCCCTCACTGTCCTTCCCTGTCCCTACAAACAAGGATTAGCACAGTAAAACACACTGACACTCTCCCTACCTATAGTTTTCTGTCCCTATAAAAAATGTTTTTTTAAAGATGGTTGATGATGAATGCTTTAGCACAGTATAGCACAATGAGAATTTCCCTCACTGTCCTTCCCTGTCCCTACAAACAAGGATTAGCACAGTAAAACACACTGACACTCTCCCTACCTATAGTTTTCTGTCCCTATAAAAAATGTTTTTTTAAAGATGGTTGATGATGAATGCTTTAGCACAGTATAGCACAATGAGAATTTCCCTCACTGTCCTTCCCTGTCCCTACAAACAAGGATTAGCACAGTAAAACACACTGACACTCTCCCTACCTATAGTTTTCTGTCCCTATAAAAAATGTTTTTTTAAAGATGGTTGATGATGAATGCTTTAGCACAGTATAGCACAATGAGAATTTCCCTCACTGTCCTCCCTGTCCCTACAAACAAGGATTAGCACAGTAAAACACACTGACACTCTCCCTACCTATAGTTTTCTGTCCCTATAAAAAATGTTTTTTTAAAGATGGTTGATGATGAATGCTTTAGCACAGTATAGCACAATGAGAATTTCCCTCACTGTCCTTCCCTGTCCCTACAAACAAGGATTAGCACAGTAAAACACACTGACACTCTCCCTACCTATAGTTTTCTGTCCCTATAAAAAATGTTTTTTTAAAGATGGTTGATGATGAATGCTTTAGCACAGTATAGCACAATGAGAATTCCCCTCACTGTCCTTCCCTGTCCCTACAAACAAGGATTAGCACAGTAAAACACACTGACACTCTCCCTACCTATAGTTTTCTGTCCCTATAAAAAATGTTTTTTTAAAGATGGTTGATGATGAATGCTTTAGCACAGTATAGCACAATGAGAATTTCCCTCACTGTCCTTCCCTGTCCCTACAAACAAGGATTAGCACAGTAAAACACACTGACACTCTCCCTACCTATAGTTTTCTGTCCCTATAAAAATTTTTTTTTTAAAGATGGTTGATGATGAATGCTTTAGCACAGTATAGCACAATGAGAATTTCCCTCACTGTCCTTCCCTGTCCCTACAAACAAGGATTAGCACAGTAAAACACACTGACACTCTCCCTACCTATAGTTTTCTGTCCCTATAAAAAATGTTTTTTTAAAGATGGTTGATGATGAATGCTTTAGCACAGTATAGCACAATGAGAATTTCCCTCACTGTCCTTCCCTGTCCCTACAAACAAGGATTAGCACAGTAAAACACACTGACACTCTCCCTACCTATAGTTTTCTGTCCCTATAAAAAATGTTTTTTTAAAGATGGTTGATGATGAATGCTTTAGCACAGTATAGCACAATGAGAATTTCCCTCACTGTCCTTCCCTGTCCCTACAAACAAGGATTAGCACAGTAAAACACACTGACACTCTCCCTACCTATAGTTTTCTGTCCCTATAAAAAATGTTTTTTTAAAGATGGTTGATGATGAATGCTTTAGCACAGTATAGCACAATGAGAATTTCCCTCACTGTCCTTCCCTGTCCCTACAAACAAGGATTAGCACAGTAAAACACACTGACACTCTCCCTACCTATAGTTTTCTGTCCCTATAAAAAATGTTTTTTTAAAGATGGTTGATGATGAATGCTTTAGCACAGTATAGCACAATGAGAATTTCCCTCACTGTCCTTCCCTGTCCCTACAAACAAGGATTAGCACAGTAAAACACACTGACACTCTCCCTACCTATAGTTTTCTGTCCCTATAAAAAATGTTTTTTTAAAGATGGTTGATGATGAATGCTTTAGCACAGTATAGCACAATGAGAATTTCCCTCACTGTCCTTCCCTGTCCCTACAAACAAGGATTAGCACAGTAAAACACACTGACACTCTCCCTACCTATAGTTTTCTGTCCCTATAAAAAATGTTTTTTTAAAGATGGTTGATGATGAATGCTTTAGCACAGTATAGCACAATGAGAATTTCCCTCACTGTCCTTCCCTGTCCCTACAAACAACTATTAGCACAGTAAAACACACTGACACTCTCCCTACCTATAGTTTTCTGTCCCTATAAAAAATGTTTTTTTAAAGATGGTTGATGATGAATGCTTTAGCACAGTATAGCACAATGAGAATTCCCCTCACTGTCCTTCCCTGTCCCTACAAACAAGGATTAGCACAGTAAAACACACTGACACTCTCCCTACCTATAGTTTTCTGTCCCTATAAAAAATGTTTTTTTAAAGATGGTTGATGATGAATGCTTTAGCACAGTATAGCACAATGAGAATTTCCCTCACTGTCCTTCCCTGTCCCTACAAACAAGGATTAGCACAGTAAAACACACTGACACTCTCCCTACCTATAGTTTTCTGTCCCTATAAAAAATGTTTTTTTAAAGATGGTTGATGATGAATGCTTTAGCACAGTATAGCACAATGAGAATTTCCCTCACTGTCCTTCCCTGTCCCTACAAACAAGGATTAGCACAGTAAAACACACTGACACTCTCCCTACCTATAGTTTTCTGTCCCTATAAAAAATGTTTTTTTAAAGATGGTTGATGATGAATGCTTTAGCACAGTATAGCACAATGAGAATTTCCCTCACTGTCCTTCCCTGTCCCTACAAACAAGGATTAGCACAGTAAAACACACTGACACTCTCCCTACCTATAGTTTTCTGTCCCTATAAAAAATGTTTTTTTAAAGATGGTTGATGATGAATGCTTTAGCACAGTATAGCACAATGAGAATTTCCCTCACTGTCCTTCCCTGTCCCTACAAACAAGGATTAGCACAGTAAAACACACTGACACTCTCCCTACCTATAGTTTTCTGTCCCTATAAAAAATGTTTTTTTAAAGATGGTTGATGATGAATGCTTTAGCACAGTATAGCACAATGAGAATTTCCCTCACTGTCCTTCCCTGTCCCTACAAACAAGGATTAGCACAGTAAAACACACTGACACTCTCCCTACCTATAGTTTTCTGTCCCTATAAAAAATGTTTTTTTAAAGATGGTTGATGATGAATGCTTTAGCACAGTATAGCACAATGAGAATTTCCCTCACTGTCCTTCCCTGTCCCTACAAACAAGGATTAGCACAGTAAAACACACTGACACTCTCCCTACCTATAGTTTTCTGTCCCTATAAAAAATGTTTTTTTAAAGATGGTTGATGATGAATGCTTTAGCACAGTATAGCACAATGAGAATTTCCCTCACTGTCCTTCCCTGTCCCTACAAACAAGGATTAGCACAGTAAAACACACTGACACTCTCCCTACCTATAGTTTTCTGTCCCTATAAAAAATGTTTTTTTAAAGATGGTTGATGATGAATGCTTTAGCACAGTATAGCACAATGAGAATTTCCCTCACTGTCCTTCCCTGTCCCTACAAACAACTATTAGCACAGTAAAACACACTGACACTCTCCCTACCTATAGTTTTCTGTCCCTATAAAAAATGTTTTTTTAAAGATGGTTGATGATGAATGCTTTAGCACAGTATAGCACAATGAGAATTTCCCTCACTGTCCTTCCCTGTCCCTACAAACAAGGATTAGCACAGTAAAACACACTGACACTCTCCCTACCTATAGTTTTCTGTCCCTATAAAAAATGTTTTTTTAAAGATGGTTGATGATGAATGCTTTAGCACAGTATAGCACAATGAGAATTTCCCTCACTGTCCTTCCCTGTCCCTACAAACAAGGATTAGCACAGTAAAACACACTGACACTCTCCCTACCTATAGTTTTCTGTCCCTATAAAAAATGTTTTTTTAAAGATGGTTGATGATGAATGCTTTAGCACAGTATAGCACAATGAGAATTTCCCTCACTGTCCTTCCCTGTCCCTACAAACAAGGATTAGCACAGTAAAACACACTGACACTCTCCCTACCTATAGTTTTCTGTCCCTATAAAAAAATTTTTTTTAAAGATGGTTGATGATGAATGCTTTAGCACAGTATAGCACAATGAGAATTTCCCTCACTGTCCTTCCCTGTCCCTACAAACAACTATTAGCACAGTAAAACACACTGACACTCTCCCTACCTATAGTTTTCTGTCCCTATAAAAAATGTTTTTTTAAAGATGGTTGATGATGAATGCTTTAGCACAGTATAGCACAATGAGAATTTCCCTCACTGTCCTTCCCTGTCCCTACAAACAAGGATTAGCACAGTAAAACACACTGACACTCTCCCTACCTATAGTTTTCTGTCCCTATAAAAAATGTTTTTTTAAAGATGGTTGATGATGAATGCTTTAGCACAGTATAGTACAATGAGAATTTCCCTCACTGTCCTTCCCTGTCCCTACAAACAAGGATTAGCACAGTAAAACACACTGACACTCTCCCTACCTATAGTTTTCTGTCCCTATAAAAAATGTTTTTTTAAAGATGGTTGATGATGAATGCTTTAGCACAGTATAGCACAATGAGAATTTCCCTCACTGTCCTTCCCTGTCCCTACAAACAAGGATTAGCACAGTAAAACACACTGACACTCTCCCTACCTATAGTTTTCTGTCCCTATAAAAAATGTTTTTTTAAAGATGGTTGATGATGAATGCTTTAGCACAGTATAGCACAATGAGAATTTCCCTCACTGTCCTTCCCTGTCCCTACAAACAAGGATTAGCACAGTAAAACACACTGACACTCTCCCTACCTATCCTTCTCTTTCCCTAAACTAAAGGAATCCAGGTTAAGCAAGAAAAAAAAATGTCACTGTCCCTGCCTATGCTTCTCTTTCCCTGCTCTGGAACACACTACACTAGGCCGCCGTGCTGGCGGCCTTTTATAGTGTGGGGCGTGTACTAAACACCCTCAGCAATAATTGGCCACAGGCATTCTGCCTGTGGCCAATCATTGCTCTCCTCGCTGCCGGCGCTGTGATTGGCCAAGCATGCGGGGTCACAGTGCATGCTTGGCCAATCACAGCGCCTGGATGACACTGCGATGGCGTAGTGCATTGTGGGCCGCGAATTAGGCGCGAAGGGCCCAAATCCTTCATTGTTCGGCGAACGATCGAACAGCCGATGTTCGAGTCGAACGTATGTTCGACTCGAACACCGAGCTCATCCCTACTTCTGAGCCTCCAAAGGTTGACAAATGGAAGAAGACCATTAATTCAGTACTCCCCTTGTATAAAATTACCTATGAAAGTAAAAATTGTCCTAAAAAAGTTGATAAGGTGTGGTCCACTTGGATAGATGCAAATGGGCAAAAGGATTAGAATTAAGTTTGATAATCTCCTTCCCCTGTCCACCCCTTCCCCCCTTTTCCCGCCCCCCCCTTTTTTCCTTTTTTTTCTTATTTTCTTTCTCTCAAACTTCGGGTTAGTTATACTGTGGTTGATGGTTCACTGCTAACTTCTTGCTAAATATGAAGAGTCTTTATTTAAGTCTATCCCTTGCTGTAAGCAAACTTGACCGGAATTGACCAAACTCTCTCTAAAAAAAACTGTTTATATGCTGTATTACGGTGCCCTCAGAAAGCCTGAATTGTACATTTTTTCGCAATAGTTTATTTTTTACCACTGTTATGTGATGTTTGACTACCTGTGCTAACATTTAATAAAATGTTTTCTCTAAAAAAAAAAAAAAAAAAAACTGTTGCACTACTAGAAAATGTACCTTTTTACCTTTTTAAGAAAAAAAAAGGAAAAGTTGTTATAGCTTTTAAATTTGTTGTGGCTGCTACTTCCCCATGTCAATTCAGGGCTATTACAGCCTGATATTCAGCTGTTGTAGCACTGCCTAAAAAACCTTTTTAAAGGTAAAATGGATCAGATAGGGGTGCTGCTGCAGCTTCTGCTGCTGTTGCTGTGTTTAGGTCAAACAAAATGTAAAAGTTACACATCCAAAATATATGATTCCAGAATACAGTGTCACTGATGCTGTCCATGAAAATTATTCTGTTTCAGAACACCACATACAGCTTAAAGGCATCTGAAAGCATCTAATTTAAAAGACTTGTAACGCCCTTCCCACCACCGAGACGGGCATTCCAATCATGTGACCGCTGCGATTGGCTGTCAAAGTGGTCACACGATCAGCTTTCCATGACAATTTAGTTACTGTGCTGGGAGTGAACAGAAAGCATGCTCTTAGCAAGCAAACTGTTTACCTATAGATGCATGTATCTAGCCACTCGGCATTAAAGCCCAAACCCAGAGGGACCGTATACATGCGTACGGCCAGCAGGAAGTGAATAAGGGAGCTAAACGGAACCAGTTTTTACTGACTGGTATTTTTTTTTTTTTCGCTTTATTAACTGTCCCCCATGACATTACCCAGCTTCTTGTGTTTTTTTTTTTTAATAGTTTGCCTATTAGCAAAAAAATAGGCATAATTTAACAGCAGGATTCACTCCCTAGATTTAATAGGATTCATCACAATATTCAGGTTTCTGAACTCTGAACCAGATTCACTGAACCTACAGCCAATCAAATCTGGGCAGATTCACCCATTGCTAAAGCTAAGTCACAGAATATGTGTTAATGTTACGGCTTTGTAGAAAGGTTAATTTGATGTTAAAGTAGAACCAAACTCCCACAAGGAATTTGTTTTGTAAAGCACAGAAAGAAAAACTGATTTGCATTTTCTTGTTAGAAGAACAAAGGCCCCAACTATTCCTTATTTGGAGGGACTGTCTACCTTTTGGAACCAAATTCCATGTGTTTTACTGTACTAAACCTTTAATCAAACCTCTACATTTGAAAAAATCTGTATAAATGAACTTGGTGTAAAGGAGTATTTGTGAAAAAAAGCACTTGTAGCTTTCCCAATAATTTTTGGCAGATTCATTCTTCATGGTGCACATAAAGATGGGGTATGACAGGGGTGTGTTCTTTGGCATCATATTTTGTCCTTCTTTCTCAGGTCAGAAAGTTGGGATATATGTAAGTAAACAGCTTTCTGCTGCTTTGTTCATGGTTTCTTTCCCCGCACAGTACACATACATACTGTAACTTTTAATTTTAACACTCCAGCAGCACCTAATCATTCCCATTTGAGGTGAGTATGGCAGAATGTGCAATGCATAGTGTGTTGACACAGCTGCTTGTAGTCTAACTCAGTAGTGTGCATGACAAAAGTGTCTGTGAATCTACATGATCACAGTATGATTCAGTTGAAAGTTAAATATATGAAAAAAAAAAAAAAGATTAAAGTGTAGCGCCCTGCTCCTATTGGGTAGGCGTTAGTTGTAAATTTATTTGTCTGAGCTGTAGTTTTGCTCAGAATAATTTTGGTAAATTACTGGTTTCTGTTCCAGTCCAGTTGTGTTACGTGGTTTCCACTTGACTGTGGGTGTCGCTGTCACCACAGATCAAGGTCGGAAATGCAGCATGCTGGATGTATTAGGTACCTCTTGCCCAGAAGCAGCTCAGCGGGATTGGTCACCCCGCTGTACATTCTGGGAGAGGGTACTTAAGGGACAGACACTGTCTTCCGGGTCTCTCTGACCTGATGGTCCTCCTTGCCTAAGGTGTGCCGTAGCAGTTTTCCTGCCTCGGGGCCGGCTGGCCCGAGGCCTTGTTACTGGAAGTAGGCCCAGGAGTTCCGGGGCCTATTAGTCAGGGGTGGTCCTGTGCTGTCTTGCCTGCGGGGAGAAGTCGAGCAATTGGAGACTCAATTGGAGGACGCATCCCGACATATCTACCTCACAGTGTTGCCGGATTGGCAGAAAGAAACCGGTACTGTGTGACTGTACTGAGACTATGTGTATTCTTCAAGTCTGTGGCAGAGACTATGTACAGTGCCTTGCGAAAGTATTCGGCCCCCTTGAACTTTTCATCATTTTGCCACATTCAGGCTTCAAACATAAAGATATAAAATTTTAATTTTTTGTGAAGAATCACCAACAAGTGGGACACAATTGTGAAGTGGAACGAAATCTATTGTTTTTTTTAAACTTTTTTAACTAAGAAAAAAATGAAAAGTGGGGCGTGCAAAATTATTCGGCCCCCTTGCGTTAATACTTTGTAGAGCCACCTTTTGCTGTGATTACAGCTGCAAGTCGCTTGGGGTATGTCTCTATCGGTTTTGCACATTGAGAGACTGAAATTCTTGCCCATTCTTCCTTGCAAAACAGCTCGAGCTCAGTGAGGTTGGATGGAGAGCGTTTGTGAACAGCAGTTTTCAGCTCTTTCCACAGATTCTCGATTGGATTCAGGTCTGGACTTTGACTTGGCCATTCTAACACCTGGATACGTTTATTTGTGAACAATTCCTTTGTAGATTTTGCTGTATGTTTGGGATCATTGTCTTGTTGGAAGATAAATCTCCGTCCCAGTCTCAGGTCTTTTGCAGACTCCAACAGGTTTTCATCCAGAATGGTCCTGTATTTGGCTGCATCCATCTTCCCCTCAATTTTAACCATCTTCCCTGTCCCTGCTGAAGAAAAGCAGGCCCAAACCATGATGCTGCCACCACCATGTTTGACAGTGGGGATGGTGTGTTGAGGGTGATGAGCTGTGTTGCTTTTACGCCAAACATATCGTTTTGCATTGTGGCCAAAAAGTTCGATTTTGGTTTCATCGGACCAGAGCACCTTCTTCCACATGTTTGGTGTGTCTCCCAGGTGGCTTGTGGCAAACTTTAGACAATACTTTTTATGGATATCTTTGAGAAATGGCTTTCTTCTTGCCACTCTTCCATAAAGGCCAGATTTGTGCAGTGTACGACTGATTGTTGTCCTGTGGACAGACTCTCCCACCTCAGCTGTAGTTCTCTGCAGTTCATCCAGAGTGATCATGGGCCTCTTGGCTGCATCTCTGATCAGTCTTCTCCTTGTCTGAGCTGAAAGTTTAGAGTGACGGCCAGGTCTTGGTAGATTTGTAGTGGTCTGATACTCCTTCCATTTCAAAATGATCGCTTGCACAGTGCTCCTTGGGATGTTTAAAGCTTGGGAAATCTTTTTGTATCCAAATCCGGCTTTAAACTTCTCCACAACAGTATTACGGACCTGCCTGGTGTGTTCCTTGGTCTTCATGATGCTCTCTGCGCTTTCAACAGAACCCTGAGACTATCACAGAGCAGGTGCATTTATACAGAGACTTGATTACACACAGGTGGATTCTATTTATCACCATCAGTCATTTAGAACAACATTGGATCATTAAGAGATCCTCGCTGAACTTCTGGAGTGAGTTTGCTGCACTTAAAGTAAAGGGGCCAAATAATTTTGCACGCACCACTTTTCAGTTTTTTATTTGCTAAAAAAGTTTAAAATATCCAATAGATTTTGTTCCACTTCACAATTGTGTCCCACTTGTTGGTGATTCTTCACAAAAAATTTAAATTTTATATCTTTATGTTTGAAGCCTGAAATGTGGCAAAATGATGAAAAGTTCAAGGGGGCCGAATACTTTCGCAAGGCACTGTATATTCCTCAAGTCTGTGGCAGAGACTTTTGTGTATTCTTCAAGTCTGTGGCAGAGACTTTTGACCGAGCACTGCACCGGCTGCTAGGTCAGTGAGATAGGCCTATCCGGTGGTTGTTATATACAGTATGGAAGCTGTTTGTCCTGATCCGCAAAGCAAGGTACCTGAATCCCCCCCCCCCTAACCCTCCATCCCTCTAATTGACATTTAATAAAACCATTGGAAAAGAGACTATGTGTTGGTGATGACATCTGTGAAAACTCTTCAATGGAACCCATATGACGGATACAGTGGAACAGACAGGTAACAGCAGACCCAAAAATATAACCAGCAGCTCCTACGGGGGTAGTGCTACAAACGTTTTTGACATTATAAAAACATGTGTAACAACATATTTGATTTAAGTGTTGGGTTTAGATACACTTTCAGGATAATTTAGGGGTTAGGTGCTGGCAGGGGTGACATGTTCTCTTTAAGGGTCAGAAGCTGGGAGGGGTTTAAGAGTTAAGAGCTTACTTTGGGTGATGGTTATGTGTTAAAGTGGTTGTTAAGGCACTATGTTAAGTTTATACCATCTCCTCTGTTAAATAAGAACATGTGTCCTAGTGTCTGTGGTTAATAAAAAAAAGCATATTTCTACCTGTTTTCACAGCGCCTCCCGGCGCTCACGTGAATCTCTCCATCTGACAGCTCCAACGGGCGGGTGCTGTCAGCCAGGGAGGAGGAGAGAACGGAGAGTCACATGAGCGCCGGGAGGTGCTGGGAAAACAGGTAGAAATATGTATTTTTTATAACGCACAGGCACTAGGACACATGTTTTTACAGAGGGGATAGCATAAACTTAACATAGTTTTAGAGCAGCGGGGAGAGGAGCAGAGCGGTGCTGGTACCAGCTGACATGCAGGGAGGAGGACAGAGGGAGACGCAGGAGAGCAGAGAGGAGCACTGCGGATGAAGGAGACACATAAACTGACCACGATGTCAGGGCTCAGCAGCCATGATAAACCATGGTCAGTTTACAGGGTGGAGAGAAGAACCAGGCAGGATCAGCCAGGTATTTCAGGTGATACAAGGGGCCGAATTACACAGCACAAGCACTTATGCCGCGTACACACAAACTGATTTTTCGTCAGAAAAAACTTGAATGGTCTTTCAACGGAATTCCGCTCCAGCTTGGCTTGCATACACATAGTCACACAAAAGTTCTCTGAACTTTCGCCTGCCAAGAACGCGGGGACGTACAACACTGTTTAAAATTAAGTTCAATGCTTCTGAGCATGCGTCAAATTGTTTCCGAGCATGCGTCGGAATTTTGCCCGTCGGAATTGCTACAGACGATCGGATTTTTTTCCGTCTGAAAAATAGAGAACCTGCTCTCTATCTAAGTCCGTCGGAAATTCCGACAGAAAAAGTCAGATGGGGCATACACACGGTCGGAATATCAGACGAAAAGCTCCCATCTGACTTTTTCTGTCGTAAATTCTGACCGTGTGTACACGGCATAAGCTGTGTAACATGCTTCAAGGGAACAGGATCCATTTTTTTTTAGGGTAACAAACATGCATATTCACTGGTAACATCTTTAGAAGACCCTAGAAGATGGTGTTTACGTGGGTACCAAGGGAGTCACATGCTGGAACTTCAAGAGAAAAGAATAATCCGTGGATGTTTAAAATACCTAAAAAAAATAAGGAATAAATCATTATTATATGAAATAACTATTTGCTGTTGCTAACTCCTGCTATCTAAAGTTAAAATATTTCAGCCAAATTCAGCAAGGTCTGTAATACAATATATTGCAAAAAATGCCTGCATTTAACAATTATGCACAGTTCTCCCTTTAATTTGTTTCCCCACAAGCCATGATAAAGTCACCTTCAGGTCAGTGAATGTGAAATGAAACTAAACTAGAGAGCAGATCTACCACAAATAAACCAGTTTATACAGTATAATCAGTATTTCACTTAGCCTGTCTCCTAGCTTCTAATGGTAGGCTTATTTAAGCTGTGCCTATCGCCAAGACTCCACACAAACCTACACAATGCTTTTCTCTCCTATAACTGAGTAGAAATTTAAGAAACTGCAACTGCCTGGTTCTTTTTTTTTGTGTAATCTCAGAGCTATCTAGCAAGAGACAGGGTGACATTTTTAATCACACAATATTAGGTCACGCTTGCACTCTTTTTAAATAAATAGAGTACTGCTAATTAAATAAGATGCTACAATGCTAAATAAGATGCTAAATAAGATGCTACAATGTGCCTTAAACTTAATCGCAGCCTGGGCAATAGTTTGGCTCGGGTTTTTTGATTCTTTAGATTGGACTCTGCTCTGCTGTGGTGTTGCCTGTGTGTATGGTTCCCCTTGACCTGCAGGTGGCACTGTTGCCCAGGTCTTGGGTCGAACCACAGGTGGCATTGCAGCGTGATTGGGTGTCCTCTCTCGGCAGCCGTACAGTGGGCGTGGTCTGCCTGCTGTGCATGTCGGGAGAGGGTATATAAGGGGCAGACGCCATTAGCCGGAGGGATTTGGCCGGGGGATTCCAAGGGGGACCCCTGGTGGCGAGAGTCGCGCCCTTTGGCCCTGCTGGCCAGGGGTGCGTGAAATTGGTCGATAAGTCTCGGGCACCTTCAGCCCGAGGCAATAGTGTTCCAGGTAGACCCAGTACCTTCAACTGGGTCTACAACCAAACCATCAGAGTACTAGGGTACCCGAGGGAGGGTGGCCCGCTCTGAAAGAGAGGAAACCAGGGGATGACCTGCCCGGAGGATCGGTGAAGGAAGTCAATGTTTCAGGAGAGGCCTGGTTGCCTATCAGAGGGAAGGATTCCGTGAGTTGTACAATAGCTCCTGTGATGTGCCCCTTGGCACTTATGGTTTCTAAAGTTGCGGGCGCTAGAGAGTTCTAGATTCGGGAACTAAAGGATTCTGTGGCAGAGGATCTCCTGAACTTGTCCTTGAAGGGGACGAAATCTAAAGTAACTGTTTGCGTTTCACTCCGGCTGCTAGAACTGTGAGAGGGATCTATCCAGGTGAGCAATGCCCACTCAGGCTTGAGTGGAGAATAGGGTAAATGTGTGCAGCATGCCTGAACCTACCTCCCTACCCAACTCTATCTCTATCTTCAACTTTCTCCCACTAAGTTCCAAGCAAGAAAAATAAACTTGTTTGTTAGAGTTTAAATAGTCTGGACATTGGCCTTCTTTTAAGAAAAAGAATAGACTTTTCTCTACACTCTAGGGACGAGAACCAATGGAGGGAGGTAACTCGCGGCAGGACCCAAAAATTGTATGAACACCGCTCAACCTCTTATACCAGGAGGATACGGGCATGTGGCATGGTGTGCCCTACTCTGCAAGTGGAGGTAAGCAGGAGAAAAAGGGTCTGTGTGCTACATAAATACATTTTAAATGGTTGTAAACCTTCAATTTTTTTGTATACAAATAAAAAACATGCCAATACTTACCTGCTTTGTGCAATTGTATTGCACAGAGCAGCCCAGATTATTTTCTTCTGGGGTCCCCCGCCGGCATTCCAGACCCCTCCTATTCATCGGGTGCCTCCATGTAAAGCCGCTTTTCCTGGGGGTACCCATGTGGGCTCGCTCCCGAGTCCCGCTGCTGTGTCCTGTGTCACAGGATTTGATTGACAACAGTGGGAGGCAATGACTCCTACTGCTATCAATCTGTCCAATGAGGAGAGAGAGACAGCGGCTGGACCTGCTGCGCTTGTGCACATTGCTCGATTGGATTGGGCACAGGTAAGAAAAAGGGGGGGTCTGAGGGGGGAGCTACAGTACAGAAGGTTTTTCACCTTAATGCATAGAATGCATTGAGGTAAAAAAACATTGAGGCTTTAGAACCACTTTAAATTGACATTCATTTACAATGTATCATCGCCACTTAACTCCGATCATTCAAGTCAAATACATGCATACAACTTTATTTCCACTTGTGCTACACCCAATAGTCCAGCTTCTAGGTTATAAATAAATGAGCTGTGCCTTGCAAAGCATTGAAGGGGTGGACTAGTAAGGTGGGGGAAAGAGAGCACTCGAGATCCACCCGAAGACCCAGCTATAGATACTGCGATTAATAAATCCTGGTACATACGGGCTGAATGTCAGCTGGTATTGGCCAGTTCAGGAGAAACTGGATATTGGAAAAACAGCTGCCGATCAGTACCCAATCAGCGTGCACAGCCAAAGGCGAGCATTGACCGGTGTGTTCTGGTGGGAGGGAAGGGGACAGTCCCCCTGACATACACAATAGCTCAGCGGGAAGATCAATTTGGGAATTGGCTGAAATGTTTTAGAGAAAAAGAGTACAAGCAGGTGTAGTATTGCGTTAGGGTTGGCAGATGACACAACAGTGTACACAACAGGACACTTTTAAATAGCAAGACAAAGCCAACATTTACTAGAGGAAACAAGCCCAAGCTGGGGCCCTTTTTGAAGTAATGCCTATGCAGCAAAAAAAAAAAGTTTGCTATAGATGGGATGGGACAGCAGATAAAATTGACTTCTGACCCTAAATCAGCAACCACAATTAAGTAGTCTCCTAATTGACCTTAGTTCATACCTATGTAGTTTATCAGCTTTCCATGCAACAGGTTCCAATTCACTAATACTATGGCTCATTTGAGCCTCTCCTATCTTTTATATTAAGGGGGGTATCTTAACCAAAAGCCCCCTTATTGGCACATATAGGCCTGCTGGCCATAGTTCAAACGCCCTTCAGTGCATAATGTTTAAAAAAAATTCTCCCAGGCTAATCTGCACAAAAAAATGCCAGGGTGGTGCATCTTGAACCTGCAGGAACTCATGGTAGCAGCGAACCTGAACCTCATTCTTATTTTTAACAATAAAGGGGTCCAAATTATTAAACTCTGAACTGCTTTAAAACATATTTGTTAAGATCTCAAACATATAGTACAGTATAGCAGGTGAGATTTTATAAACTGGAAGCCCCTCTTAAGTCCTTATAGTCTACATACAGCAGGGGTATTGAACTAAAACTCACAAAGGTCCAGTCAGTAAGATTTTTTTCCAGCAAAGGTCCGAATCGCATGTTTGATTCCTAATGACACCTTTTTCCATTGGCAAACATGACGGGTTTTTGCGAGTGCCAAACCACATGGTGCCACAATACCATGCAGCTTGGTACGGCGTAACTTAAAAAAAGGGTCAGGGACTTCTTTCTCTGCATATCAGGCAGCCCACTAAAATAAACAGGCTGCCTACACGCAGAAAGCAGTACGCAATGATGTGAGCCTAGCCTCAGATCCTTCACATCACAATCCTGTTATTACTTCAGCAATCTCAGTCCCCCCTGCACATCATCCCTCTCTTCACATTACAATCCTCAGCCCCCCTTTTTATCACCACCTACTTCAAATTGCCGTTCCCAGCCCCCCTTCATATCACTCCCCTTCACATTCCCACCCCACTTTTTATAGCACCCCTCCTTTACATTGCAGTCCCCAGCCACCCTTCACATTCTTGTCTTCGTCCCCTTTATAAAACCCCCCTTTACATTCCAGTCCTCACTCCCTTTTTAGCAACCCTTTTCCACATTGCAGCCCCAAGGCCTCCTTCACATTCCTATCCTTACACCCTTTATAGAACCCCTTCTTCACACTGTAGTCCCCAGCCCCCCATTACAATCCTCTCCTAACACCCTTTGTAGAACCCCTCATATCACTCCCATTCCCCTCCTTTTACATCACCCCCCTTCCTCCTTCACATTACAGTTTCCAGACCCTCATCACCCCAGGCTTCACCCATTCTTCATAGTAGTGGCAGAGCCCTCTTCCCTACAGAGCGGAGGGTAGGAGGCACAGAAGGTCTAAGAGCTAACATCGGAAGAGCAGCACAGCGATGGACAGAGAGCGGAAGCTGACCCAGTTAACTGATTGGTTGCTGGGTTGCAGGGTGGTCCTAGCAATCAGTCAGTTAACTGGGCCATCTCCCACCCTCGGTCCATCGCTGGGCTGCCTACCGATGTCAGCTCTACAAAGAAGACAGTGTTAGCGGCGGCTGAGGGGAAGAACCGGCTTCTAAATGGGGTGACCGCTGAGGGTCCAGATGGGACATTGACTCGGTCCTAATCTGGACCACGGTCCGCCATTTAGTGATGCCTGACATACAGGATGGCAAGCAGATACAAATATTAAGGGCTCTTTTACACTATGCCATTCCCTCCTGCAAACAAGTTAATAAGCGTTGCACTAAAGAAAAATTAATGCCAGATTTTGAAAATTGTTTTTGAATCCCAAACGAAGTGCATGTAACACATGGTCCTGTTCTGATCCATGGCTGTGTTGTGTAATAATATCCCATTCTTATTTCTGTCTGTTCTGGTTGTCAACTCCACCCCAGGAATCCCAATTTAGAAATGTTCCCATGGGGCAATTACAACAAAGCACTGTAGCTACCACCCCCTCTTTGCTATCATTTATCCTCATCGAGTAGGATGTTGTACACGTACAGTATGTGGATTCCCCGGAGCCCATATAGCACCAATCTGTCTACATCCAGGGCTGTGCCCCCATACCAGTACAGATGTACAGTAAATGCTTGGATGTGCTGGATGATCAATACAATAAAACCACTGCATCTGTCAGCCTTTCATTTATGTTTTACCAAACTGCTTGTTGTGGGTGTACAGGATACTTGTACCCCCAATGTGCATGGACACAGCCCTTCTGCATGCTTTGGGGGCATTGACACTACAGTGAATGAGCCATTAAAACTGTCCACATGCTTACATGAGGGAAGAGCAAAAAGATAATTTCATTGGTGTGCTGCTGCCCTTTACTTGTCCAATCTCCCAGCTGGGTGCAGAGGGGTAACACTGAATCCCAAAAGTGACTGTACAGAATCAAAAATATTTGGCAAATTAAACAGTTTACTATACAGTATATTTCAAATATGTGCTTAAGCCCATAGTTCAGCTTTAAGAACAGCCAAGAAAAGGGTCTTTTAAATTCAATTTAATACTGTATATTTTAGGTGCAGTACCATTATAGAATAAAGAAATATGGTATCTACATTCATCTTAGAGATTCCAGTATTGGGGATCCCCCTACAAAACAGAAAACCGCTTTTAAATAATGGTTTCATTATATTACATTGCGAATTGTAACATTTAAAGGTTTTAAAAAGATTAAATAAATATGGAGTCTTCAGGACTAGAGACTGGCAGTCTGTTCACAACATGTGCCAATATTTTTAAGAATCTTTGTTATCATTCCAAAGTGAGCTCCAAGACAATGCATTGTACTGTCTTTGACTTTTAGTCCATTAATGATAATAGCCACTTTTTAGTTCCAGGCGGATTACTTTAAAAATTCTAAATACCTCTTATGTCAACTAATAATTATTGTGGTACATCAATTTGTGATTACAATTGCAGTTATTATTGAATTTTATCTCTACATAAGCATAACCATAATGCTTATCTACATGCAATCTCTAATGTGATGAAAAAACATCAAATGTATCCAATGAAATATCTTGTACTGACATTATGTATTATCGCACAGTTACATAAATAGTCATGTTGAAAAAATAAATATTTGGAAAGAGAATACATCATGGTTAATAATCATAACAGCAGGTTTCTGAATATCTTCTCCAGGGAAGAGATTTGTTACTTGCCTCTCCTCCCTTAGCGTCGACTCCTCAGCATTCAATAAGTACTGTTCAGTATTTGCATGTCAGAGGCTTGTGCTCTCATTACTCACTGTGGTTTTACCCTTTGGTTTCTGTTGTGTCTTTTATTGATGTACGGGCCAGAACTACAGTGTACATTGGGACATAGAGGAACCTAACACTCCAAAAAACAGGGCTAGTGATGAGCCAAACTGTCCTGAGTTCAGGTTGAGCAGGGTTTGACGAACTTCAAAGATATTTGGACCCTGAACTCAAACCCCATTGAAATCAATGCGATCCAAATCTTTTAAATTGAAAACTCCCGTTTTCTGGTCTAATAGGCAAAAGGGGGTGTCAAAAATAGAATGGGTGGGCACTGCCCTAGAGAACATGCAAAGAAAATATTTATTTTCAAATATTTTATTAATTTGCATAAAAGTACAGTGTACAATTAACATTGTACGTCGTGCAACGACGATGTGATAGATAATTAACAGATGAACATATATTCATTGACAAGTTGCAGACATTCCAAACAGGAGGTGTATAACTATATGAGTATACATAAGGACACTCGGATCTCCCCTCTCAGGTGGCACCCCATATGGGATCTTTAGTGCCACCGAAGTGGAGAAGGTCCATTCAGTACAGTGCGAGCACTGCAGGGTAACACCCACTGCTTGTTGGCAGTGTTTCATAAATTTGCTTTAACATGTTAACAAAACCGGAAGTAAAAGAAGAGACGGTTAGTAGATATCAGAAGTGTACTTCAAGGATATTGCTCTCTCAGGCTATATGAAATATTGTAACAATAAGATTAGGTGACTGTCACAGCATCAGTCCAATCGGTCCAAGTCTGCCAGAGTGTTCGGGTTTTAACAGCCCGACCATTACTGGCGTTTGTTATCATTTCATAGCTAAAGTGTAGGGTTACTAAGTTGATAACTTGTTCTATGGTTGGAGTATTGTCGGATTTCCATTGTCTCGTTAAGTTGAGCCTGGCTGCCAGGAGTATGTGAGTCGTGACGTGTCTAAGGGGTTTAGGTATGTCGTCTATGGTTAGGTTGAGAATGGCAAGCGCGGGTGATGGAGGGATATTGATTTCAATCACGTTTGATATAAGATTAAAAATATAGTCCCAGTATTTTTGTATCTTGGAACATGTCCAGAAAATGTGGAGCATGTCTCCTGTGGTCGCTTTGCATCTCCAGCACTTGTTAGGGATTTGAGGGCTGAAATTCGCTAATTTGGCTGGCGTGAGGTACCAGCGTAGTGATATTATCTGAGTGAGTTCCCAAAGTGTTGAGCATTTGGTGGCCGCGTAGATGGAGTGAAGTGCCCGTTGCCATTGTGCGACTGTGAAGGTATGTGTAAGATCAGTGTCCCATCGATGGTGCGGTTTCATTTTGGAAAAAATTGACTTTTGGTGAAGGTTGTTGTAGAAATGTGAGATGCCCTTTGTTTTGGAGGCAGGGTTAGTAAGGTATTCCCAGGTCTTAGGGTGGATTCTATATAGGGGTAGGGGTATATTAATCAAGCAGTGGTGGATACGCAAGAACGTGAAGTACTCTGAGGCAGGTAGACCATATTCGTCCTGTAGCTGGGAGAAGGATTTAACGTGGTTACCCTGTATTAAGTTTTGTAAGCAGTGGATCCCATTGAGGATCCATCTGGAGATCAGTAGGTCTGGGGTCAAGTGATGAAGGGATTCTAAAGGGATTTTAAATTGTGGTGTGGTGGAGTCATAGCCCAGGGAAGTGACCATTTTTTTCCAGGCACTTACTGTAGCCTTCATAGTAGGGGAGAGACATGTGGGTATTTGGGTACCTAGAGGTGTGCTTAGAAGCCAGGTCTTTAAATTGGGGCGTGCAAGTGAAAGGTTCTCTATTTGTCCCCACATTGAGGTCATGGGGGATTGGAACCAACTGGGCAGTTGGGCTAGAATGGCTGCCATGTGATAGTCCTCAAATTCTACTGAGCCAATGCCTCCCGCCATTTTGTGTTTAATTAACTTTAGATGAGCACATCTGGGTCGTTTGCCTTTCCAAAGATATTTGTTGAATATCGTCTGGAGGGATCTGAAAAAGGCTTTGGGTAGTGGAATGGGGAGGGTCCTAAAGAAGTACAATATTTGAGGGAGGCATATCATTTTGAAGGCCGCAAGCCTCCCTGACCAGGAAAGTTCATGTTTCGCTAATTGGTCCGAGGACAGACGGATATTATGTAGAAGTGGTATGAAATTACAGGCGTATAAGTTGTTCAGTGATCTCGGGAGTTGGATGCCTAGATACGAAATGTCTGTATCTGCCCATGCAAATGGATATTGTGTTTGTAACAAGTTTCTCGTCGTGGCGTCTAAATTAATATCCAATATGAAGGATTTGGTTGTGTTAACTTTGTAATAGGAAACCGAGCTGAACCAGTTTAACAGTTTTTGTACTTCTGCCAGGGAGGAAGTCGGATTGGTGAGGATAAGAATGACATCATCAGCAAATAGGCTGATTTTATGAGATGTGGGTCCAATTTGAAGTCCTGAAATATTGGGGTGTGAGCGGATCTGCTCCGCCAGCGGCTCCATGAGCATGTTAAAGATGAGTGGGGATAATGGACAGCCTTGCCGCGTACCATTAGTGATATTGAATGGGCAGGAGAGCATTCCCTCTGTATATACTTGGGCCGTGGGGTTTGAGTAAAGTGCCATGATGGCTTGTAGTATATGGCCCTTAAATCCAAATTTTTGAAGGACTGTCTTTAGGTACGCCCAGTGGACCCTATCGAACGCCTTCTCTGCATCTAAAGATAGGAGTAGACATGTGCAATTCGTTTCGTTCCGAATTCGGTTTTTAACGAATTTCGACAAATTCGTTAATTCGGAAATATCCGAATTAACGAAAACTCATTTAACGAATTTTAACGAATATTCGTAAATTCAAATTTACGAATGTACGAATTTACGAATATACGAATTTACCAATGCACGAATTTACGAATGTACAACTATCCGGAAATTCGTAAATTTGAATTTACGAATTTCCGAATATTCGTACATTCGTAAATTTGTACATTCGTACAATCGTAAATTAGTAAATTCGGAAATCTGAAATAATAATTAACTAATAACTTAACTATTACTAACTATTCAATTATAGGTATTGTAATTTCCTTTCAAATTTGGCTGTTAGTGAACTTAACGAAGTTACGAATTGTTTTCCGACATAATGAATGCCGTATCTAAATGAATGGAACGTAATGAATTAATAATAATAATAAATAACAATAATAATAATAAAAACGTTTTATTATTATTATTATTATTAATTTGTTCCGTTCCATTTGTTTAGATGCGGCATTTGTTATTTCAGGTTATGCGTAACTTCAGATAAATTTGTATTCGTTACGTTCGCTAACAGCCAAATTTGAAAGGAAATTACAATACCTATAATTTAATAGTTATTTTTTCAGATTTTCAAGTTTTCGGGTTTTCGAAAATATCGAATTTCCAAATTTCCGAAATTACGAATGTATAAATTTACGAATGTATAAATTTACGAATGTACAAATTTATGAATGTACAAATTTACGAATGTACAAATTTACGAATGTACAAATTTACGAATGTATAAATTTACGAATGTACAAATTTACGAATTTACGAATTGCGATCATAACGAATGACCCGAAAAACAAAAAAAAAACAAAAACGAATGAAACGAAAACTAACGAATTTTTTGGCAGTGCACATGTCTAGAGAGGAGCAGAGAAGGCGTTCCGGTGGATTCCACGTGGTGGATGAGATTGATCATTCTTCTAGTGGCATCTGATGCCTGTCTGCCCTTCGTGAAGCCTGACTGGTCCTTATGTATGAGGGCTGGCATTATCTCGAGTAACCTTGTTGCTATAGTTTTAGCATAGATCTTGAGATCAAGGTTAAGAAGGGATATTGGGCGAAAATTTTGGGGGACATTCGGCTCCTTCCCTGGTTTCGGTAACGTTATAATCAGTGATTTTAGATATTCAGTCGGAAAGGTGGAAGAGGAGGCAGCGTGGTTGAAAACTTCAGTAAGGTGGGGGGTTATGTGAAAGGAGAATTGTTTATAATATTCGCCTGTCAGTCCGTCTGGGCCTGGCGCTTTACCATTTGGCAGGGAGTCAATTGCATTTTTTATTTCTAGTTCCGTGAACGGACAATTGAGGTTTGTCAATTGCTCTTCAGTCAAGGTAGGTAGATTGAGCTTACAGAGAAAGTGGTCAATTCCTTCTTGGGTGGGTTGAGGTGTACATGGGTCCTGTCTCAGATTGTATAGGTCACTGTAATAGGCGCTAAAGGCGTCGGCTACGTCTTGTGGGTTACTCAGGAGGAGTTTAGTATGAGGGTGGCGGAGTTGGGCAATTTTGGTTTTGGTGCGCCTACCTTTAAGGCGTTGCGCTAGTCTTTTCCCCGCCTTGTTAGAAGTGGAGTAAGTGGTGGCTTTAAGCTTCCTGTGAAGAAATTCATAGGAGTGGAGGAGTAGAGTTCTAAGTTCCTGTCTAAGGGACAACAATTTGTTCGCTCGTGTGTCTCTAGGGTCAGCCTTGAGCTTGAATTCTAGGGACGCTATCTGAGTCGTCAGGTCGTCTATACGTTGCGTCCTCTTTTTTTTATGGTAAGAGCTTAATTTAATTAGGGTTCCTCTAATGAAAGCTTTATGTGCGCTCCACACCACGGCAGGGTCGGGCACCGAGCCCTTGTTTATTGAGAAAAAGTCGGTAATTTGAGCCGAAATTTCTGGGGCATAATTATCATGCTGGATAATGTAGTTGTTTGCTCGCCAGAGAAATGTGTTGCGTTGCAGGGTTAAGTCATCTATAGTAATTGATATTGGGGCATGGTCCGACCATGTCGCGGTGTGGATCGCAGACACACATATTTTTTGTAAAATCCATTTATCTGTCAGGAACAAATCAATTCTCGAATACGAATTGTGCCTGGAGGAGAAAAATGTAAAGTCTCTTTCAGATCCATGTTGACATCGCCACACATCATAGAGGTCGTGGGTGGCGATGAGTTTTTTCAGAGGCAGTCTCGCCTTTTCGCAGCTGATGTGGAGTCTATAACCACATCGGGGACTAGGTTGAAATCTCCACAGAGAATCAGATGACCTTTCTGAATAGGTTTGGCTATACAAAGTAGTTTGCGTAGGAATTGCATCTGGTGTGAGTTTGGGGTATATACATTAACAAGAGTGTATTGAACTTGATTCATAGTGCAGGCAAGTATTATATATCGACCTTCAGGGTCTGTTACAACATCTAGTAGTTGGAAGTCCACACTATCTTTGATCGCTATCATGACCCCTTTAGTTTTAGTAGAATGTGAAGCGTGGAATATATGCGGGAACTGACGATTGGAGCATAGGGACTCATTGGATGGTAGCAGGTGGGTTTCTTGCAAACATAAAATGACACTGTGGAGAGCCGCGGCGGTTTTCCAGAGTGAGTGACGTTTGGCTGGATGGTTTAGTCCATTAGTGTTCAATGATAGGATTGTGAGCGGCATCTTGTAGCCAAGGAGGTAGCGGGTGCGATGTAGTAGCACTTACGGTTTGGTGATTCAGTCCAGGTCAAGGTTACTTGCCTACGAGACGGTGTAGCAGTGATGCGGCAGCCCAGGGTCCTGGAAGTAAGGTGGTTAGGATGCTGTGGATAGAGCAATATGTTAAGCACTCAAGCGGTAGTATCAAGCAAAAACAAAAAGGTAAAGAGTCTAAGAGCAAGCTGACAGCGAGAGGTTTCGCTTAGATTGTTCAGAAAGTAGAACTAGAAAGGTTCTCAGAGGGGGTGCCTCGCACCTCGGAAGCCTCCGTTTGGGGGTACAAACAGTTTTTATGTCTAGGAGCTGCAAAAACAGGGGTTCTTTGTAACATAACCCAGGGGAACTGCAAGAATAATTTTTGGCCAATTGTGGCGTATTTAACAGATGCCATTTAATTGAAGTTGTTGTCCAGATTTCTGTTTGTAGGTGATCATCCGTCAGGGTGTGGGGGTGGATTTGGGGGGTTCCAGGAGGATTCCCCAGTTGTGGAGAAGTCGCATTCCTTTGTCAAGATCACTAACGGTATGTGACTGCCCATTCTTCGTGATGAGGAGTGTGGCTGGGTAACGCCATTTGTACTGAATCTTATGGTTCTGTAGACCTTTGGTGACTGGGCTCAAATGACGTCTCAGTTGAAGTGTATACTTTGAGAGATCAGGAAAGAATTGGATTCCTGTGAAGGGAGCTGGTATGGGCGTTTTAGCTTTAACCCCCATCAGGAGCTTTTCCTTGATATGATAGAAGTGAATTCTCATCAGGACGTCTCTGGGTACTGAGGCTGCTAGGTGGGATGGTTTGGCGATTCTGTGGATCCTGTCTATGATAACATCTCGAGGGGATGCTTCAGGAATAATGATGTGCATCAACTCCTTGGCATACCGTGACAGGTCCGCAGGAAGAACACTTTCCGGTATTCCTCTTAGCTTAACATTATTCCTGCGAGACCTGTCCTCTAAATCCGCCATCTTGGCGCGCATCCATGACTGCTCCTCTCTAATACCTTCACAAACATCTATTACCTCATTCACAGTGGAGGTACAATCAGTTAGGCCTCTCTCAACGTTTGTCACCCTGTCATCAAGGGAGTGGATGTCTGTAGTAATTTTAGTAAACAGAGAGGAGAGGTCAGTCATTAGGGAGGTCTGCAGTGAGAGAAGCATATCCTTCAGGGTAGTGTCCATAACTGGTTGGCCTGAGGTTGGGAAGGATGCCATGGAGGTATGCAGGGCCTGGTTAGACAGGAGTGGGTTAAAAGCCTGGGCCTCAATTTGTGAGTGCAGCGGCCGCTGCGGCGGCGTGTCGAGCCGCATTCTAGCTTTTGCAGGGCTACGGGTGAGGGGATCACTCTCCGGGGGCTGAGAGGATACCCCGAAGGTACCTGTATGTGGTGAGTCCTCCGGTATCTCGTCCGGGAGATCCGTGTATGAGTCCCGCGGCGCGGCCTGGCCGGCGCCATCTTGGATGTCAGCATCGCGGTCCGCCGGCTTGTAGGCGAATTCCGTTTTTGCGGCTTGTAGTCCGTAAATCTCTTTCTGGACATGATCTGCTCCGGTGTGCCTAGAGCAAGGATGGCTGGAGATTGTAGCTTTGGTACGGCCGATGTCGCTGGATTCTGTCCCCTGGTTCAGGAGCTGAGAGCTCACACGTCCACTCTCATCTCCGGTCGGCCACGCCCCCGCAAAGAAAATATTTAAAAACACCCATTCAGCCAGGAACAGTGATTTTTTTAAATGTTTAAAATTAAACATCAAAAATACCCAATTCCTACCCGCTCACTGTACCTAAATGGTGAAACCTCCCTGGACACAGGTCATTTGCCAGCCTGCATCAGCTTGGTTGCTGTGGACATTTAAATAATCCTTTGGGGGAAATAGTAGTAGCTAAGCAGGCTTCCAAGAAATCCCAGGCCCAGCTTTTCTAGTATAGTAATACCTTGGATTACGAGCATAATTTGTTTCAGAAGCATGCTTGTAAGCCAAAGCACTTGTATATCAAAGCGAGTTTCCCCATAAAAAATTATGGAAACTCAGATGATTCGTTCCACAACCACTGGTGGTGTATGCAGTACTGTATGTGGCAAGAGTCCTGCTCGTCTTCGCAAATCAAGTCAGAATTAAAAAAAATATATAGCTTGTCTTGCAAAATGCTTGAATACCGCGTTACTCGCAAGCCGAGGTATCACTGTATAAAGATTCTTCAGCTAATCTTTGAATAAGATAATTAAAGTTCACTTGGAGTCATGTATTGTATTATTGTTATACAGTCAGGCTGCATGAAAAGTAAATATGTGTTTTTTTTTTTTAATTTGTTAAAACTGCCTAATTTATCAAACTACCCTGTGCTGGCAGCGTGCTGGCGATCTATACAGTTGCTCTCACACTAAGCCAGAGCTCAAGCAGTCTGACACCCTCTTGCACAGTGCTCCAATCATAACACCACTCAGTAGACATGTGCGATTAGTTTCGTATGAATCGAAAATTCGTACAAATTTTTCGAAATTCGTACATTTGTACGAATCCGAATTACGAATTTTTATGAATACGAATTCTGTACGACATACGAAATTTCGTTTACGAATTTCGGATCCAAATTATCCGAATCCAAACTACCAAATAACGATTTTCAACTAATACGAAAGAAACAAACAAAAAAAAAAGTTACGAAAGTAGGAGTTGTGTCCAGAATCAACGAAAACAATGTATTCTACCCCGTCCGAAAGTACGAATTATGGTATTGAGCTTCCCTTTAATAGTGCCATTGTACGTCTTATACGTCACCATGTTCTTGGCGTTCGGAATTTCCGACAACATTTGTGCGACCGTGTGTATGCCAGACAAGTTTGAGCCAACATCCTTCGGAAAAAAAATACACGGTTTTGTTGTCGGAATTTCCGATCGTCTGTACGCGGCATGAGTCCGTAGAGTTCAATATTAACGATTCGTACGAATCCGAATTAAATTCCGTACACGAATTGAGAATTACGATTTTTTTTTATACGAAACGGAACGAAACAAAACAAATTTTTGGACGGCTCCCATGTCTACCACTCAGAGGCCTCGTACACACGACCGTTTTTCTCGTCCAAAACAGTCAAGAAAAGTGCCGCGAGAGTTTTTTTGTCTAGAAAAACGTTCGTGTGTATGGTTTTACGACGAGAAAATTGCCGAGAATCTCGACGAGAAAATAGAGAACCTGTTCTCTATTTTCTCGTCAGGATTCCAGATTTCCTCGTCGTGTTTCTCGTCGGCCTGTTTTGTGACGAGAAAATGGTTCGTGTGTATGCTTTTACGACTCTTCCAAAAGCGCGCATGCTCACAAGCAACTATGAGACGGGAGCGCATCTTCTGGTAAAACAAGCCTTCGTAATGGAGAGAGCATATTCGTCACGCTCAAAAATATTTCATCGTTTAAATGTTCTGCATTGAAATCTTCGTTAGAATGTTACATTAATCAAAACGAGTGACCTTCTTTTGCTGCTGATATTCACACAGAGTTATGCCTTGTTTTTAACCTTTTTCATGCTGCTCTTTATAAGATTTATGTGTATTATATCGTGCAAGTTTTTAGGAATAATTTAAATGGTTAGATTTTTCAAAATGATGTTAATTATAATTTCACAATGTTTTGATAGTGATCTCCCATTTAATTTTGGAATCTATATTATTTAAATTTCCCACCATGTTTTTGTGCTAATCAGATTTAGTTATTCTTTTGGGGGGGTGATATCTGTGCCTTTTATTGTCAGTCAAATGTATCTGCTTACTCCAAAGCTTGATTTTGTTTATTTAAAAATACACATAGTCAAGTATGAACTTAAACAAAAATCACATTTATTCATGTTTATAAATTAAATAAAGAGAAGGCAGCGCTGGAGAAGCTGCTGCCATTTGTGCATCCCAGGGACCCCAGAGCACACAGCAACCCTGTGTGGACACTAAAATTGGGAGCTTGAGAAGGCCAACATTTCTGAACACAATCTGATGCTGGCCTCCCAGAGGTCAGGAACAGCAGCAGGTGATATATATGTCCCAAGTGTGTGGTACTACAACAGGCTGCCTTCTGTCCGACCACAATGAAGCAAGGCCATCACTTCCTCTTCTTCCTGGCAACCTTCCCTGCAGCCTTTCCTGAAGCCTTCCCTGCAGCCTTCCTTCTTCGTTTGGCTGGAGGCTGGCCCACTGGAGGGGCACTCCTGTCAGGAGGAGGAGGTGGAGGTGTAGCAGAAGGGGGTGGGGCAGAAGAAGAAGGTGGAGGTGTAGCAGAAGG
Organism: Rana muscosa; assembly: GCA_029206835.1. Classification (NCBI taxonomy): domain Eukaryota; kingdom Metazoa; phylum Chordata; class Amphibia; order Anura; family Ranidae; genus Rana; species Rana muscosa. The sequence goes on along the minus strand of CM055121.1, from coordinate 66,277,293 downwards.
GGGTGGGGCAGAAGAAGAAGGTGGAGGTGTAGCAGAAGGGGGTGGGGCAGAAGAAGAAGGTGGAGGTGTAGCAGAAGGGGGTGGGGCAGAAGGTGGAGGTGTAGCAGAAGGGGGTGGGGCAGAAGGTGGAGGTGTAGCAGAAGGGGGTGGGGCAGAAGGTGGAGGTGTAGCAGAAGGGGGTGGGGCAGAAGGTGGAGGTGTAGCAGAAGGGGGTGGGGCAGAAGAAGAAGGTGGATGTGTAGCAGAAGGGGGTGGGGCAGAAGAAGAAGGTGGAGGTGGAGGTTGAGGTTGGGTCAGTTGGGCCACCTCACATATGGCGGTATTGGGTGTAATTTTCTCCATCACCCCCTTGTTGAGCAAGGTGATGAGCAGGGGCTCGCATAGGAGGCGTTGCTCCATGCTCATCACCTTGAACTTAGCCTCCACTAGGCCGGCAATGGCCTCTTCAGGGGATGTGGGCTCCTTGAGGGTGGCATGGGCCTCTTTAATAAGGGCCATTGCTGCCTCACTGGTGGTCCTGTCCCTCCTGCCTCTTTTGTGAAGCCGGATGGGAGGCACCTTGGATCTGGTGCTTCTCCTTTGCCCTGCCACCTCCTGTCTGCCACTGGGCCCTGCCACCTCCTGTCTGCCACTGGGCCCTGCCACCTCCTGGCTGGCACTGGGCCCTGCCACCTCCTGGCTGCCACTGGGCCCTTCCTCCTCCTGCCTGACAGTTTCCAAACCCTCCTCCTGGCTGATTTCATCCTGTGTATGAAAAAGGAACATAGTTTAATACGTTGGTTTAATCTTTGCATCAAACTTTGTAATCCTGATTGAAGCAATTAGAATGTAAATGCATAAATCCTTGCTTTAAATTTACCACTACATCAGATTGACTATTTAGCACCCAATTAAGTGCAGAATAATGTCTACAGATCTTGATTTCACTTGTGGAATCCAAAATAATGTATGTTTCTCATCCTGACATATTTGTCAAACATTAATTTTATCCCAATACATTTTCAGTTAATACTATACCTGGCTCCAGATGGCCAAATCAGGATCATCCAGGATGGCTGCCTGCTCTTGCTCCAGAGAAGGCTCAGGTTGGCTGCAGGGAAGTCTGGGGGGAAGAGTGGAGAGTGATGGCCTTGTGTCAATGTGGTCATCCAGGAAGGACATCCTGTTGTAGTACCACAAAATCGGGACATAAACATCATCTGCTGCTGCTCCTGACCTCTGAGAAGCCAGCACCTTAGAGCGTTCAGTCCTGTAGGTACCTCTCAAGCTCCCAATTTTAGTGTCCACTTGTTTTGCTGTGGCTGTGGGCACCTTGGTATGCACAAATGGGAGCAGCTTCTCCAGCGCTGCTTTTCTCACCCTTTTTTTTTATGGATGGGGTTTTTCGTCTCCCACAGAGCCGGCAGCTCCCTTACCCGGTCAATAAATTCCGCCAGGAACTCTTTGTCGCTAATAAAGACATTCATATTGTATCTGCAAGTTAAATAAATTATATTTAACTAATGTGAGGCAAACAGTCTAACCTCCTTAACATCCTAGTCACCATATATATCCTCCAACAATCTCAAGACAGTATAGGCCAACAATTTTTACAAGTCACAAAATCACATACCTTCGTTCGCACGTCCGTCACTTGAACTCCTCTCTCCGCACACCGAACGTACTATAGTCACATGTGTGTTTGCTATATACACACCACGCATGCGTCAAAATTCGAACACGTCGCTCCGCACACGTCGCCCGCCCATGGCGTTCTAACTAACATCTTTTCCCCGCCCCTTCTCTTTCGGCGCGCAGACAGATATGGCGGAGTTACAGCAGGTGTCTGATAATTCCACAACTAACGAGGAGACAAGCCCGGAGACCGAGGACACGTCACGATCAAGGAGGAGATTCAAGGCATCGAATATGTCTTTGGCGGAGATGGCGGAGATGGTGGACATCTTGCTCAAGGCTGATTATGATGCCAAGCATGGGCCGTATAGCAAACCAAATAGAAGGAAGGCCAAAATCCTCACTAAAGTTGTGAAGAGTCTGAGGGCGAAGTTCGGGGTGAAATGCTCAAATGAGCAGCTCAGAAAGAGGTGGTCAGACCTCAAACTGAGGGAGCCAGACCAGTTGAGGAGCATAAAGAGGATGCTCGCTAAAAGTAAGTAAAATGTAGACTTTTCTGCTATTAATCTTTTTATAAACTGACATGTTTTTTTTTTTTTCTCATATTGGACTCCCTTCCAAAATGTAATATTTTGAACTTGGTTGGGCACAGTAATCGTTCGTTACGTTACCGACACTTCGTTCGGCCACTATCCGCGGTTTTGGCTTATTTTAGAGCCACAAAAGTAATTAGACATCTGCCATTTTTGATCAAATATTGTTGATAATTTTTTAGTCTAGATGATGTGTTTGTAAAGAGAATGAAATGCAAACTTTTATCAGTGTAAAGGAGAGGACACTCAGCAGCTGCTTCCACATCTGTACTTTGTAGCACTATAGTGTGGGCCACCAGACCCGCCTTTTTTGGGTGTCCCACACAGGTGCATCAGAGAATTTTTGTGGTGCCTCCATGTCAAAAAAATTACATCCAAATGTAATATTAAACATATTTGGGGTCATAAATAATGCATTCTTCTTTAAATTCCACACAAACACACACTTGTACCCCACTTCCAAGCAATTTAGCCTGTTTTTATTTTAACAATGAGATTTACAGTGTGATAAATAGACCTTTGGTTTTATTCTCATAGGGGAGAGAAGACTGGGAGGAGGACACTCCAGGGAGCACATGCACCCCACAACTTCCAAGCAACCCCAAACTCCCAAAGACCCACAACCGAAAGATGTGCAGGAAGTTGAGGTGGAGGAAGGAGAAGTGCAGGAAGGAGAGGTGGATGACGTTGTGGATCTGGTCACCACAACAGGTCAGTATCTGTCACCACAGCTTCAGGTAAGAGAGGTAGGCCTGCAGAGTTATAATACATTTTTTTTTTGGTTTTTAGGGGATGTAAATGTTGTGAAGGATAGTACACGGTTCTCTGCTGACAGTGCCCTCCGCCTCATCCAGCAAGTGATGGAATGTAGCACGGAACTGGACCTAATTAAACAAAGAATCCATGTGATGGAACAAACATTTAAAGACATTCTCGATGTTTTGGGGAAAATTCAATAAGCCAACCAAACACATTTGTTTTTACATGTTTGTTTTTGTAATTTTTTGAATTTTTTTGACTATCAAACCAGCCAAAAATTGAATATGCACACAGTGTGTCAACATGTGCTATCTGCCATCAGGGGATATCCATGTACGTCTTTTGTGGGTGCAACCCCTTCCTCTTATCAAAAGTCGGTGAACTGAGGAAGGGGATGCACCCCCAAAACACGTCCATTGATCACCCCTGATGGCAGATAGCACATGTTGACAATAGGGATCAGGATTGTAAACTTCCTAGATGAAAAAAAACCCAAATGTGTGCATATTCAATTTTTGGCTGGCCAAGGGGTGGCAGGACCCCATATTAGGACGGGCACATAGAGACATAGTTTGTGTAAGTGAATGTCTCCGATTGCTCAGAGGTATCCAATGTTGTAATTTTTGAAATGCAACTGTTATTTTTGTATTTTCATAAGCAAAAAATTGCCGGGTTGGGGCCAGGCCAACCCAAAAGTAAAAAAAAAAAAAAAAAAGGAAGAGAATGTGCACAGAGTAAAATATTTGACCACAAACAACGTGTAGCTTCTTTTTATAATACCCTCTAAGCTTATTTGGTTCTTTTGTAAGGTTACATAGTGAAATGGTTGTTATTTACTAAAGTAAAATACACTTGCCACTACAAATGCACAAAGACAAACTAGGAGACAGGAAAGAACAAATAATTAAAGGTTTAAACAAGCTTTTTATTGGGATACTTAGACATAGGCTGGCATAGGAATTGCCCCCCTACCCGTGAAATACTCCATGTATTTGTCCCGAACCTCATGGGCATTTTGGGGGGGCAAGCCAAGACGGGCAGATTCCAGGCCCGGAAGGGGATTTGCAGGGGAAAGTCCAGCCTCTGGCAAAACTGAGGCCATATATGAATTAGATTTGCGGCAAAGAAAATTGTGTAGCACACAGCAGCATAACACTACATAGTTTATTTTGTAGTCCGCCAAGTGGATGGAAGTCATAAAAAGGCGGAACCGGCTGGCCATTATGCCGAAGGCATTTTCAACGACTCTTCGGCCCCTGGCCAGCCGGTAATTGAACACCCTCTTGTCTGGGGTCAGGGTCCTCTGTGGAAATGGCCTCATAAGATGCCGTCCAAGTCCGAAGGCTTCATCAGCCAAAAAAACAAAGGGGAGTCCTTCAATATTCCCTGCATCCGGTGGCAATGCAAGGTCGTCACTCTGGAGACGGAGGGCAAACTCCGTCTGGATGAAGGATCCCCCATCGGACATCCGGCCATTCTTCCCTACATCAACATAGAGGAATTCATACCGTGCTGACACCACCGCCATCAGCACAATGCTATGAAACCCCTTGTAGTTGTAGTAGTAGGACCCAGAACCGGGTGGCGGCACGATGCGGACGTGCTTCCCGTCTATGGCACCACCGCAGTTGGGGAAGTCCCACCGCGTGGCAAACTCCGATGCCACAGTCTACCATTCCTGTGGCGTGGAAGGAAGCTGTGGAGTGAAACAAGATGAAATAATATTAGAAAAACAAAGTCATACATTACAAGGAAATTCTATCCCAAAAAATTAGAGGCCAACATCAATCAAATTATACGTTTATTAAGGTGTGTAAAAAAAGGATAATGGAAGGCTCATTTATCATATTCATCACCCCCTCTGGTGGGCCAATACTAAATTATTTTGGGGGGGGGGAGATGTGTTTGGCCACAGGATAGCATTGCAGTGGCGGTGCGTCCAGAGTGGGCGCTGGAGCACTGCCCCCTCTCTCCTGTGCCCATCACTCAGAACAATACATAGGTTCATGCGTTGCATGAACCTATGTATTGTCTATGCCGCACACTATTCAGGTGGATGGCCTCTTGTAAAGCGACTGACATATGAATCATTGCGGCATTTAGGGGGTTAAAATTGCATAGCAGAAACAGGTAGTAAAATAGTCTTGCAAATTACAACCTGAGGGATGTAATTGGCTTCCTAAAAGAAAAATCGGGGACGCAGGGGGGGGGGGGGGCATTCCTTGGGTAAACACTGACAGGCTGCTCTGCCAATCATGTTCACCAAGTCTGTTTAATGGTAACATGATTGGCTGATGCAACATGAAGGGAAGGAGAAGGCATCAAGGACAGAAGAAGGATGGCGCTGACCACAAGAAGGTAAGTGCAGGGCTGGGGGTAAACTGGCTGCATTAGAGGGGACTAAATGGCTGCATTTGAGGGAACAAAATGGCTGCATTGGAGGGGACAACTGGGGGTGTTTAATAGGCACCAGAGCAAAAAAGGAGGAAGTTTATTTCCTAAATTGGGGTTTGAACCCCCAAACATTTGGAGCAACAGGCGCCCCTGCTGGAAAAGTTAGTGAAGGGAAATATTTAGGGAGGAGAAAAAAGGGGCAATCTAAAGCTTCCAACATGCATGGGGACAAAGGGGACATTCTCAGCATATTACAATCATGGTAATTAGGGAAGGATGAAAGAAATACAATACATTAGCATACATGTAATACATAAAATGTGATGTTAAGGGAGCAAACTTACCCTAATATAGTCCTCCTGCAGGACTTGGATGATGGCAGAACAGGTGTCTGGGATTATGAGGCCCAGAGCCTGGGGGGAGATGCCTGTGGTGAACTTCAAGTCCTGAAGACTTCTCCCTGTCGCCAGGTAACGCAACGTGGCGATGAGCCTCTGCTCAGCACTGATGGCTTCCCGCATAACGGTGTCCTTCCTGGTAATATAGGGGGACACCAAAGCCAACAGTTCCTGAAAAACGGGGTCAGACATCCTCAGAAAATTCCTGTAGTCCTCAGGATTATTCTCGACGATCTCCCGCAGCAGAGGCATGTGGCAGAATTGGTCCCGCTGGAGCAACCAATTCTTGGTCCATGAACTCCTCCTCACACCATTCATGGACTGGTCTTGGTCCAAAACAAGCAGACCAACACCAAGCGCACGCACAGCACAAACTCGACGACGAGAACGTCCAGGCGACATGGCTAGGAAACGGTCGTCTAATCAGAACGTACAGAACAGAACGCACTTTAGAACAGCAAGGCCTATGAATAACGAACTGAAAATCAGAAACGAACAGGCAAGAACGCACTGTAAAACAGATACGACCTGCCTAGACGCCCTGAAAGTCAAGATACGAACCCACAAGCACAAACTGAACCGCAGAAAACGATCTGAAAAGTACGAAGACTGAAAAGCGCGAATCGTCTCTTCCCAAACTTTTACTTCACACGCGGTAACACGAGATCAGCAAAAGCAGCCCAAGGGGTGGCGCCAAGAAAAAAGATCTTCCCCTTTATAGTGCCGTCGTACGTGCTGGACGTGAGCGCGGAGAACAACGAGGAAATTGGGAAATGACAGTGTGTACGCATAGAAAGCTTGACGAGAAAATCGACAAGCTTAACAAGAATCTCGTCGAAAAAAACGACGTGTTTTTTACGACGAGAAACTCGGTCGTGTGTACGAGGGCAGAGAGTGTAATTTTGTTGAATGGAGCACTGTGTTGTACCACTGGAGATTTGGGCCACTGAACAGTGTGTTAGAGCAGTGGTCTGGATCTCCGTCATGCAATAACTTTGCAGGTAGAAAGGTTCATGCTTTCTTCTGATTGAAGAGAGCTGTAGCTCTGACTCAGCATAGGGCATATTAGACCTCTGTAGAGAGACCGCTGCTTCCACAGAAAGAGTAAGGCACATTCTCTGCAGCATACAGGCAAAGGACAAAAATACTTTTGTTTCCTTATATTTTCACTAAAGGTTTGCTCAGTGCAGCTATAGTCTGTCCACAGCTTCCTATACCTGAGAAGTAGATGTAGAGTAGACATTCTCGGACATGTCAAGTCACCCTGGGACGCACCCAGGAGTGTCCTTGTTTATTACACTAGGTACCTGACCCAGCCCTGTTCCCTAAATAGTTTCCAGGTTAACCCATATCTTGCAAGATAGTCCCAAGATGTTCATGTTTGTAAAATACAGTAAATGGGGTTGATTTCATAAAGGCAAATAGCCGGTTCTCTTTCAGGGGAATAATCTTGCTTAGTGAATGACTAGATGTTTTGCAAAGTAAAATTTCCTTCACAAAGTGAACAGCCTACTTTTCCTAAATAAAGCAAGTCCTATGTAAATTGTAGTGTTTTGCTTACTGTCTAAAAAGTTGACAACATTTGCATATGGACATAGTTACATAGTGTGACAGCAGGAAGGTAAAGTCACCTGGTTGCATCCAGGGGGGTAGATATATTTCGCCCAGATTCAGGCTTTACGCCGACTTATACAACTAGGTGGAGAGTTGTATAAGCCCAGCTGGGGCTAGTGGGCTCATGGATGACTCATACCTCTAGGGAGAGTGCTGGGCGTCGTGCAGACAGGGAGTTGATGAGACCAGCTGAAGCTTGTCAGCTCATTTAGGCCTCTATAAGAACTCCCAGCTTCATTAGATGTTAGCTCATGCCTGGACCCAGACCTGTGTGGACTGTCTAGGGAGAGTGAACCCCTGTGCGGTGAGACAAAGCCTGTGTGGCTATTTGCTTGGACATTTAAAACCAGGGACTTAGGGACTAGGACAGCACTAGGCTGATCCCAGTTGTTAGTTAGGAAACCTGTATGTTTAGTCAGAGGTCAAGTTGACCAGGATTTACTTTGTTTATGTTTCTTTTGCTTTGCTGTGTTTTGTCACTGTAAATAGAAAATAAACCGCACCTTTTTGATTTTGAAAACCACAACCTCCGTTTGCTGGGCCTGTTTTTGTGTGGGGAGCCCATCCCGGGGGTCACACACACCCGCTGCCGAGCTAACCCCCTCACAGTTGGTGGAGAATGCGGGCAGTTTTTTTTTAAGCCAGCATGGAGGAGATACTGAAACAGCTGGCTCTAGCAAATGCCAATCAACAGCAGACAAATGCAGGTTTGCAAAAGAGCCTTGCAGCTCAACAACAGAACTTCGCAGCCCAGCAGCAAGCTCATCAACAGAGCCTTGCAGCCCAGCAGCAAGCTCATCAACAGAGCCTTGCAGCCCAGCAGCAGACAAACGCAACTTTGCAACAGAGTCTGGAGGCTCAGCAACAAGCCCAGCAGCAATCTGAGGCTCGCTTCATAGACCTGTTGCAGAAGCAAGAGCAGAGACTACAACAACAGATGGAAGCAGTAATGCAGCAACGTCCGCAGACCAGTGAGGAAAGCCGTCCCACTAATACCGCGTCCTTTGGAGTGAGTCGTTTATTGACAAAAATGACTGGAGAGGATGATCCAGAGGTATTTTTGACCACATTTGAAAGGACCGCTGAAAGAGAAAAGTGGCCTGAGGAGCAGTGGGCTGGACTGGTGGCTCCTCTGTTAACTGGTGAATCGCAGACAGCTTACTATGACCTAGAGCCTAACCAAGCAAAAGACTATGTGATGCTAAAAGCTGAAATATTGGCAAGGCTGGGTGTCACCCTGGCTGTCCGGGCTCAGCGTGTGCATAACTGGACTTTCCAGCTTGGAAAACCCCCCAGGTCTCAAATGTATGATCTCATTCACCTGAGCAGAAAGTGGCTACAGCCAGAGACTTTGTCCGCACCAAAGATTGTGGAACGTGTTGTAATGGATCGGTTTTTGAGAGCTCTTCCTACTGCCATCCAAAAGTGGGTAAGCCATGGAGACCCAGAGACGGCCGATGGTCTTGTGGATCGTGTGGAGAAATACTTGGCTACAGAGAACCTGACGGCCTCTTCCAGAGACACTCGGACTTTCCACCCTAAGACCAGACCATCCCCAGGGGCGGATAAGAGGATTCCAAGGGGTGAGGGTGGAGAGAGTGAGAGGGTGGGAGCTCTACCCCAAGTTTGGCGAGAACAGCCTGGGAAATCAGCGGCTCAAGAGGCGGCAAGAAGGATCGTTTGCTACCGCTGCCGGCAAGCGGGACATATTGCAGCCAATTGCCCGGTTGTGGAGGAACCCATGCAGTGTGACTTTCTGATGGGCAGACGTCAGTCGCTGTGTGCGACAGTCGCATGCACTGCCATTCGAGGAACTGAGAAACATTTATGCAAAATGTGTGTTAATGGTAGAAATGTTGTGGTATTGCTGGATTCAGGTAGCCTTGTGACCCTGATAAAGGCTGAGTTAGTTAAAACAGAGGTCTCTGGGAATAGCAAGGTAGCTGTTATTTGTGTGCATGGGGACACCCGAGAGTATCCAGTGACTACAGTGTGTTTCGAGACCCCCAAAGGTACCCTCTCTCATCCAGTGGGCTTAGTATCTCAGTTACCGCATGACGCCATTGTGGGAAGGGATTTTCCGAAGTTCTGGGAACTGTGGGATGATCCTGAGCCCCCCACTGGTGCCCCTATGTACCAGGAATGTGATAGCCAGAACTCCCCTGAGAGTGGTGAGGACTCTCCGGAATTTCCCTTATCAGTATTGGCAGGGGAGACTCAAGAAACTGGAGAGGAGCCCACCTCCTCAGACGAAAACCTACCGTCTGTGGAGTTTTCTGATCTTGAGGTTCACAGGGAAAACTTTGCCACAGAACAGTTGAAAGACCCCGCCCTAATAAAGGCACGGGAAAACGTAGTGAAAATAGATGGCGAGTTAGTGAACCCAGATAATACCTGCACTTACCCATACTTCAGCGTAGAGAAGGACCTACTGTATCGGGTGGCAAAAAGGGCAGAAGAAACCGTTGAGCAGCTTGTGGTGCCCAAACCTTACAGGAAGTTGGTGTTGGAGTTGGCCCATGGGCACATTCTTGGAGGTCATCTGGGGACAGAGAAAACCCGAGAGAGGGTATTACAGAGATTCTATTGGCCGGGGGTGATGAAGGACATAGAAAATTATTGTTCCTCCTGCCCTGTGTGTCAGAGGTCGGCCCCGATGCAACATTTCCGTAGCCCGCTGGTCCCTCTACCCATCATTGAGGTCCCGTTTGAGAGGATCGCCATGGATTTGGTAGGTCCTATAATCAAGTCCACTAGGGGGCACCAGTACATATTAGTTATAATGGACTATGCCACCCGTTATCCAGAAGCGATCCCTCTCCGAAATACCTCGGCCAAAACCATAGCCAAAGAGCTATCTCTTGTGTTTAGCCGGGTGGGTATTTGTAAAGAACTGCTTACGGACCAAGGTACACCCTTTATGTCCCGGGTTATGAAGGAGCTGTGTAAATTGTTCAAAGTGACGCAATTACGTACATCTGTGTATCACCCTCAAACCGATGGGCTGGTTGAAAGATTCAACAAAACCCTAAAACAAATGTTGAAGAAAGTGGTGGATAGAGATGGAAGGATTGGGACTGTCTACTTCCTTATCTGATGTTTGCTATTAGGGAGGTGCCCCAATCCTCTACGGGATTCTCCCCCTTTGAGTTACTGTATGGGAGACACCCAAGAGGGCTGTTGGATATTGCCAAGGAAACTTGGGAAAGTGAGAGTTCTCCCCACAGGAGTGTGATTGAGCATGTCGCCCTGATGCAAGACCGAATTGCACAGGTAATGCCCATCGTGAAGGAACATTTGGCCCAAGCGCAGTTAGCACAGCAGAGAGTGTACAACCGTGGAGCCAAGACCCGTACCTTTTCCCCGGGGGATAGGATACTGGTACTTGTCCCTACGGTTGAAAGTAAATTCCTTGCCAAATGGCAAGGCCCCTACGAGATAATGGAAAAAGTGAGCGAAGTGAATTACAAGGTCAGACAACCAGGAAGGCGAAAGCCCGAACAGATCTATCACGTTAATCTGTTGAAAGCCTGGAGGGATAGAGAGTCCCTAGTCGCAGACACTTGGTCACCAGCTCAAACTGGTTGCGTGATTCCTGAGGTTGGAATAGCAGCCACCTTGTCACAACCCCAACAACAGGAGGTTAAGGAGTTTGTGCTTCGCAACAAGGAGGTATTCTCTGAGCTGCCGGGACAAACATCTGGGGTAGAGCATGACATCATTACCCCGCCCGGTGAAAGGGTGAAGTTAAAACCCTATCGGATCCCAGAGGCCCGACGGGAGGCAATACGGGAGGAAGTACAGAAAATGCTGAACTTAGGGGTGATAGAGGAGTCCCAAAGTGATTGGTCTAGTCCCATTGTGTTGGTGCCTAAACCGGATGGGAGCTGGCGATTTTGTAACGATTTTCGTCAGTTGAACAAAGTTACAAAATTTGACACCTACCCCATGCCACGTATAGATGAGTTGATCGACCGGCTGGGAACAGCCCGATACATGACGACTCTTGACCTCACAAAAGGGTATTGGCAAATCCCCCTGGCCAAGTCGGCCAAAGAGAAAACCGCATTTGTAACCCCAGACGGGGCGTTCCAATATAAAAGAATGCCGTTCGGGTTACAGAATGCGCCGGCCACATTCCAGCGGAAAATGGACCAGATGCTGAGGCCCCATCGGAAGTATGCTGCGGCTTACCTGGATGACGTAATTGTCCATAGCACAGATTGGGCCTCACATCTGCCAAAAGTGCAAGCAGTCCTGGACTCTGTTCGGGAAGCGGGGTTTACGGCTAACCCCAAGAAGTGTACCATTGGGCAGGAGGAGGCCAAATATCTTGGGTACACCATTGGGAGGGGAGTAATAAAACCCCAACTCAACAAAGTCGAGGCCATCCAGAGTTGGCCACGTCCCAACAGCAAGAAGCAGGTACGAGCCTTTCTGGGAATCGCTGGGTATTATCGGCGATTCATTCCCCACTTTGCTTCTAAGGCTGTGCCCCTAACCAACCTGACGAAGGGGAAAGGGTCGGTCATGATTAAATGGACCCCCGAGGCTGAGGCAGCATTTCAATTCTTGAAACAAGCCTTATGTAGCCAGCCAGTGTTGTACTCACCCGACTTCTCTAAAGACTTTGTCGTACAAAGTGATGCGTCAGATGTGGGGTTAGGAGCAGTATTGTCCCAGGTCTGGAACGGGGAAGAGCACCCAGTCATTTACCTCAGCAGGAAGTTGAAGTCCCATGAGGTAAATTATGCCACCGTTGAAAAGGAGTGTTTAGCGGTGAAGTGGGCTCTAGATTCCCTTCGGTACTATCTGCTAGGTAGGCACTTTGACATGGTTACGGATCACGCTCCGTTAAAGTGGATGGCTCAAAACAAGGAAACAAATAGAAGAGTGAATAGGTGGTTCCTGGCCCTCCAGGAATTCAACTTCACAGTAAAGCATCGCCCTGGCGTTCAAATGGGGAATGTGGATGCTTTGTCTCGAGTACATGAATGCCTGATTGCTGGTGTTCCAACCCCGAGGTTAAAACAAGAGGGGGGGTATGTGACAGCAGGAAGGTAAAGTCACCTGGTTGCATCCAGGGGGGTAGATATATTTCGCCCAGATTCAGGCTTTACGCCGACTTATACAACTAGGTGGAGAGTTGTATAAGCCCAGCTGGGGCTAGTGGGCTCATGGATGACTCATACCTCTAGGGAGAGTGCTGGGCGTCGTGCAGACAGGGAGTTGATGAGACCAGCTGAAGCTTGTCAGCTCATTTAGGCCTCTATAAGAACTCCCAGCTTCATTAGATGTTAGCTCATGCCTGGACCCAGACCTGTGTGGACTGTCTAGGGAGAGTGAACCCCTGTGCGGTGAGACAAAGCCTGTGTGGCTATTTGCTTGGACATTTAAAACCAGGGACTTAGGGACTAGGACAGCACTAGGCTGATCCCAGTTGTTAGTTAGGAAACCTGTATGTTTAGTCAGAGGTCAAGTTGACCAGGATTTACTTTGTTTATGTTTCTTTTGCTTTGCTGTGTTTTGTCACTGTAAATAGAAAATAAACCGCACCTTTTTGATTTTGAAAACCACAACCTCCGTTTGCTGGGCCTGTTTTTGTGTGGGGAGCCCATCCCGGGGGTCACACACACCCGCTGCCGAGCTAACCCCCTCACAATAGTTAGTAAAAAAAAAAAGACACAAATCCATTTAGTTTAACCAAAAGAAAAAAGAAATACTGAAAACCTTCATATACACAATCCTTTACCCACAGTTGATCCAGAGGAAGGTAAAACCCCCCCTTCAAACATGAGTTGATTTGCTCCAGCAGGTGAAAACAAAATCCTTCTTGATCACCCAAGAGACAATCAGATATTCCTTGTCTTAACAATCTCTGGTGTTATTACCTAGAAAAGTTAATATCAATTGATAGTGTGTGTGTAGCGCCCTGCTCCTATTGAGTAGGCGCTATGTTTAAATTTAAGTTATCTGAGCTGTAGTTTGGCTCAAAATGATTGTGTTAAATTGCTGGTTTCTGTTCCAGTCCAGCTGTGTTGCACATTTTCCACTTGACTGTAGGTGTCGCTGTCACCACAGGTCAAGGTTGGAAATGCAGCAGGCTGGGTGTATTGGGTGCCTTTTACCCAGAAGCAGCCCAGTGGGAGTGGTCCCCCCGCTGTGCATTCTGGGAGAGGGTACTTAAGGGACAGACACCGTTTTACGGGTCTCTGACCTGATGGCCCTCCTGGCCTAAGGTGTGCCGTGACAGTTCTTCTATCTCAGGCCTGCTGGCCCGAGGCTCCGTTACTGAAAGGAATTTCTGGGGCCTACTGGTCCAGGGGTGGTCCCATGCTGTCTTACCTGCGGGAAGAAGCCGAACAATTGAAGACACAATTGGAGGACGCATCCCGGCCTATCTACCTCACAGTGTTGCCGGCTTGGCTGAAAGAAACTGGTACTGTGTGACTGTACTTAGACTTTGCAAAAGTTCTGGATCATACAATCATGTGGCAGAGGATCGTGCAGAGACTATGTGTATTCTTCAAGTCTGTGGCAGAGACTATGTGTATTCTTCAAGTCTGTGGCAGAGACTTTTGACCGAGCACCACACCGGCTGCTAGGTCAGTGAGAGAGGCCTATCTGGTGGTTGCTAGATCCAGGGTGGAAACTGTTTGTCCTCTGGATCAAGAGAAGTACCCGTGATCCGCAAATACAAGGTACCTGAATCTCCCCTAACCCTCCATCCTTCTAACTGACTTTGTTAAATAAAACCATTGAAAATGAGACTATGTATTGGTGCTGACTAGTGATGAGCCGAACACCCCCCGGGTTCGGTTCGCACCAGAACCCGCGAACGGACCGAAAGTTCGCACGAACTTTAGAACCCTATTAAATACAATGGATGCGAACGTTCGAAATCTAAAGTGCTAATTATAACGACTATTATGCATGTTATTGTCCTAAAAAGGGTTTGGGAACCCGGGTTCTGCACCAGGGGACATGTATCAATCCAAAAAAAAGTTTTAAAAACGGCCGTTTTTCGGGAGCAGTCATTTTAATGATGCATAAAGTGAAAATAAAAAAGGCAAATATTCCTTTAAATATCGTACCTGGGGGGTGTCTAAAGTATGCCTGTGAAGTGCCACATGTTTCCCGTGTTTAGAACTGTCCCTGCACAAAATTACATTTCTAAAGGAAAAAAAGCCATTTAAAACTACTTGCGGCTTTAATTTAATGTCTGGTCCCGGTAATATGGATGAAAATCTTTAAGAAAAATGGCATAGCTAACCCAACACACCCCCCACCCCAGCCCATTACCAGCCCCTTTGGGTCTTGTATGGGTATTAAGGGGAACCCTGCACACAAAATAAAAAAGGCCCTATATACTCTGAACAGCCGTATACAGGCGGTGCATACAAGACAGGGACTGTAGGTTTGTTCTTATGTAGAATCTGTTTGTAATTTTGAACAGGTACATTGTTTAAGTGTAGCTCCAGCCCAAAAATCTATTTTTAAGCTTTTTGGAAAACATAGGGAAGGGTTATCACCCCTGTAACATTTGTTTTGCTGTCTGTGCAGTGTGCACCTGTTCAGAACAGTTCACCTCACTTTCCGTCCTAATGACAAATGTTTTTTGAAAATTTGGGGTTTTTATTGAAACAAGAATTGGTGATAAAGCATCAGTGGAGAGGAGACACTTTTTTTCCCATATTAACTCTTACAGGAGAGAATTTGCCTTCCCAGGGGTAGATTTCCTCTCACTTCCTGTTGTATCCTTCCGTTTGCAAGGAGGAGTCGTTTGTAAGTTGGATGTTTGAAAGTAGGGGCCTGCCGTATATACTCAGCTGAAATTTGCCCCTTACATGTTGGTGTTGCCACAACACTGTGAGCCCTCACAGTTACTCTTGGTGGGCGCATGAATGGGCCCTGCTGTGAATTATTAGATCAAGAATTGTAATTGCATGCCCCTGTTGAACAGGGGCTGAAAAATTGGGCCTTTGGTGGTGGTGGTGGTGGTGTTGACACAACACTGTAAGGCCTCACAGTTATTCTTGGTGGGCGCAGGAATGGGCCCTGCTGTGAATTATTAGATCAAGAATTGTAATTACATGCCCCTGTTAAACAGGGGCAGAAAAATTGGGCCTTAGGCACTGGTGCCACAACACTGCAACCCCTCACAGATACTGTACTTGGAGCACAGCAATGAGCCCTGTTGCAAAGTATTGCATTAAAAATTGTAATTACACGCCCCTGTTAAACAAGGGCTGAAAAATTGGGCCTTAGCCACTGGTGGCGGCACCCAGAAACAAAAATGTTCTTCCAAGCTATCATCATCAATCGGATCATTGAGGAGGAGGAGGATAGTCAGTCAACATAACAGGACAGTCTCTCAGCATCAGCATCAGTCTTGAAGGGATGTGACATTTGAAAATAAATTAGTCTGTTATATCAGCTTCAGGTGTTTGGTAGCTGGTGGTGATCCAAGACTGGTTCATCTTTATGAAGGTCAGTCGATCAACCGAGTCGGTGGACAGGCACACCCTGTGATCCGTGACAAATCCTCCAGCAGCACTGAATGTGCGTTCTGAAAGAACGCTGGATGCAGGACAGGCCAGTAGCTCAATTGCATACTGTGCAAGCTCTGGCCAGTGATCCATCCTCAAGACCCAGTAAGCTAGAGGATTTTCGGTGGGGAAGGTGTCCAATAGGGATGAGCTTCGTGTTCGAGTCGAACATACGTTCGACTCGAACATTGGCTGTTCGATCGTTCGACGAAGATCGAACGATTTGGGCCGTTCGCGCCAAATTCGAGTGACGCGAACGGCCCACAATGCACTACGCCATCGCAGTGTCATCCAGGCGCTGTGATTGGCCAAGCATGCACTGTGACCCCGCATGCTTGGCCAATCACAGCGCCGGCAGCGAGGAGAGCAATGATTGGCCACAGGCAGGATGCCTGTGGCCAATTATTGCTGAGGGTGTTTAGTACACGCCCCACACTATAAAAGGCCGCCAGCACGGCGGCCTAGTGTAGTGTGTTCCGGAGCAGGGATAGAGTAGCATAGGCAGGGACAGTGACTGTTATTTCTTTCTTGCTTAACCTGGATTCCTTTAGTTTAGGGAAAGAGAAGGATAGGTAGGGAGAGTGTCAGTGTGTTTTGTGCTTCTGCTATAGTGTGCTTAAAAAAAACATTTATTCTAGGGACAGAAAACTCTAGGTAGGGACAGTGTCAGTTTCTTTCACTCTGCAAGTCCTTGTTTCCAGGGACCTGTAAGGACAGTGAGTTAATTGTCCTTGTGCTATATTGTGCTTAAAAAAAACATTTATTCTAGGGACAGAAAACTCTAGGTAGGGACAGTGTCAGTTTCTTTCACTCTGCAAGTCCTTGTTTCCAGGGACCTGTAAGGACAGTGAGTTAATTGTCCTTGTGCTATATTGTGATTAAAAAAAACATTTATTCTAGGGACAGAAAACTCTAGGTAGGGACAGTGTCAGTTTCTTTCACTCTGCAAGTCCTTGTTTCCAGGGACCTGTAAGGACAGTGAGTTAATTTTCCTTGTGCTATATTGTGATTAAAAAAAACATTTATTCTAGGGACAGAAAACTCTAGGTAGGGACAGTGTCAGTTTCTTTCACTCTGCAAGTCCTTGTTTCCAGGGACCTGTAAGGACAGTGAGTTAATTGTCCTTGTGCTATATTGTGCTTAAAAAAAACATTTATTCTAGGGACAGAAAACTCTAGGTAGGGACAGTGTCAGTTTCTTTCACTCTGCAAGTCCTTGTTTCCAGGGACCTGTAAGGACAGTGAGTTAATTGTCCTTGTGCTATATTGTGATTAAAAAAAACATTTATTCTAGGGACAGAAAACTCTAGGTAGGGACAGTGTCAGTTTCTTTCACTCTGCAAGTCCTTGTTTCCAGGGACCTGTAAGGACAGTGAGTTAATTTTCCTTGTGCTATATTGTGATTAAAAAAAACATTTATTCTAGGGACAGAAAACTCTAGGTAGGGACAGTGTCAGTTTCTTTCACTCTGCAAGTCCTTGTTTCCAGGGACCTGTAAGGACAGTGAGTTAATTGTCCTTGTGCTATATTGTGCTTAAAAAAAACATTTATTCTAGGGACAGAAAACTCTAGGTAGGGACAGTGTCAGTTTCTTTCACTCTGCAAGTCCTTGTTTCCAGGGACCTGGAGAGACATTGAGTGAATTGTCCTTGTGCTATATTGTGATTAAAAAAAAACATTTATTCTAGGGACAGAAAACTCTAGGTAGGGACAGTGTCAGTTTCTTTCACTCTGCAAGTCCTTGTTTCCAGGGACCTGTAAGGACAGTGAGTTAATTTTCCTTGTGCTATATTGTGATTAAAAAAAACATTTTTTCTAGGGACAGAAAACTGTAGGTAGGGAGAGTGTTTTTTTTCTTTCACTCTGCAAGTCCTTGTTTCCAGGGACCTGTAAGGACAGTGAGTTAATTTTCCTTGTGCTATATTGTGATTAAAAAAAACATTTTTTCTAGGGACAGAAAACTGTAGGTAGGGAGAGTGTTTTTTTTCTTTCACTCTGCAAGTCCTTGTTTCCAGGGACCTGTAAGGACAGTGAGTTAATTGTCCTTGTGCTATATTGTGCTTAAAAAAAACATTTATTCTAGGGACAGAAAACTCTAGGTAGGGACAGTGTCAGTTTCTTTCACTCTGCAAGTCCTTGTTTCCAGGGACCTGGAGAGACATTGAGTGAATTGTCCTTGTGCTATATTGTGATTAAAAAAAACATTTATTCTAGGGACAGAAAACTCTAGGTAGGGACAGTGTCAGTTTCTTTCACTCTGCAAGTCCTTGTTTCCAGGGACCTGTAAGGACAGTGAGTTAATTTTCCTTGTGCTATATTGTGATTAAAAAAAACATTTTTTCTAGGGACAGAAAACTGTAGGTAGGGAGAGTGTTTTTTTTCTTTCACTCTGCAAGTCCTTGTTTCCAGGGACCTGTAAGGACAGTGAGTTAATTTTCCTTGTGCTATATTGTGATTAAAAAAAACATTTATTCTAGGGACAGAAAACTCTAGGTAGGGACAGTGTCAGTTTCTTTCACTCTGCAAGTCCTTGTTTCCAGGGACCTGTAAGGACAGTGAGTTAATTGTCCTTGTGCTATATTGTGCTTAAAAAAAACATTTATTCTAGGGACAGAAAACTCTAGGTAGGGACAGTGTCAGTTTCTTTCACTCTGCAAGTCCTTGTTTCCAGGGACCTGTAAGGACAGTGAGTTAATTGTCCTTGTGCTATATTGTGATTAAAAAAAACATTTATTCTAGGGACAGAAAACTCTAGGTAGGGACAGTGTCAGTTTCTTTCACTCTGCAAGTCCTTGTTTCCAGGGACCTGTAAGGACAGTGAGTTAATTTTCCTTGTGCTATATTGTGATTAAAAAAAACATTTATTCTAGGGACAGAAAACTCTAGGTAGGGACAGTGTCAGTTTCTTTCACTCTGCAAGTCCTTGTTTCCAGGGACCTGTAAGGACAGTGAGTTAATTGTCCTTGTGCTATATTGTGCTTAAAAAAAACATTTATTCTAGGGACAGAAAACTCTAGGTAGGGACAGTGTCAGTTTCTTTCACTCTGCAAGTCCTTGTTTCCAGGGACCTGGAGAGACATTGAGTGAATTGTCCTTGTGCTATATTGTGATTAAAAAAAACATTTATTCTAGGGACAGAAAACTCTAGGTAGGGACAGTGTCAGTTTCTTTCACTCTGCAAGTCCTTGTTTCCAGGGACCTGTAAGGACAGTGAGTTAATTTTCCTTGTGCTATATTGTGATTAAAAAAAACATTTTTTCTAGGGACAGAAAACTGTAGGTAGGGAGAGTGTTTTTTTTCTTTCACTCTGCAAGTCCTTGTTTCCAGGGACCTGTAAGGACAGTGAGTTAATTTTCCTTGTGCTATATTGTGATTAAAAAAAACATTTTTTCTAGGGACAGAAAACTGTAGGTAGGGAGAGTGTTTTTTTTCTTTCACTCTGCAAGTCCTTGTTTCCAGGGACCTGTAAGGACAGTGAGTTAATTGTCCTTGTGCTATATTGTGCTTAAAAAAAACATTTATTCTAGGGACAGAAAACTCTAGGTAGGGACAGTGTCAGTTTCTTTCACTCTGCAAGTCCTTGTTTCCAGGGACCTGGAGAGACATTGAGTGAATTGTCCTTGTGCTATATTGTGATTAAAAAAAACATTTATTCTAGGGACAGAAAACTCTAGGTAGGGACAGTGTCAGTTTCTTTCACTCTGCAAGTCCTTGTTTCCAGGGACCTGTAAGGACAGTGAGTTAATTTTCCTTGTGCTATATTGTGATTAAAAAAAACATTTTTCCTAGGGACAGAAAACTGTAGGTAGGGAGAGTGTTTTTTTTCTTTCACTCTGCAAGTCCTTGTTTCCAGGGACCTGTAAGGACAGTGAGTTAATTTTCCTTGTGCTATATTGTGATTAAAAAAAACATTTATTCTAGGGACAGAAAACTCTAGGTAGGGACAGTGTCAGTTTCTTTCACTCTGCAAGTCCTTGTTTCCAGGGACCTGTAAGGACAGTGAGTTAATTTTCCTTGTGCTATATTGTGATTAAAAAAAACATTTTTTCTAGGGACAGAAAACTGTAGGTAGGGAGAGTGTTTTTTTTCTTTCACTCTGCAAGTCCTTGTTTCCAGGGACCTGTAAGGACAGTGAGTTAATTGTCCTTGTGCTATATTGTGCTTAAAAAAAACATTTTTTCTAGGGACAGAAAACTCTAGGTAGGGAGAGTGTTTTTTTTTTTTCACTCTGCAAGTCCTTGTTTCCAGGGACCTGTAAGGACAGTGAGTTAATTGTCCTTGTGCTATATTGTGCTTAAAAAAAACATTTATTCTAGGGACAGAAAACTCTAGGTAGGGACAGTGTCAGTTTCTTTCACTCTGCAAGTCCTTGTTTCCAGGGACCTGTAAGGACAGTGAGTTAATTTTCCTTGTGCTATATTGTGCTTAAAAAAAACATTTATTCTAGGGACAGAAAACTCTAGGTAGGGACAGTGTCAGTTTCTTTCACTCTGCAAGTCCTTGTTTCCAGGGACCTGGAGAGACATTGAGTGAATTGTCCTTGTGCTATATTGTGATTAAAAAAAACATTTATTCTAGGGATAGAAAACTCTAGGTAGGGACAGTGTCAGTTTCTTTCACTGTGAAAGTCCTTGTTTCAAGGGACAGAGAAGGACACCTGAAGGTAGCCCTTATTGCTTTTTTCCCATCTCCCTGCAGGCCATCTATTAGAATGTCTGGAAGGCAAACAAGGAGAGGCAGACAGTCAGGAGGCAATAAAAGAGGGCAAGCAGGCTCTGTGTCTGGGGGCAACAGTGCTGGTCGTGGACGCGGTGCATTGTCATCAGCACATGGCCATGGGACACGCTTGTCCTTCTTTTCGGCAGCTGGACATGTTGAGCCACATCATGCCGAAGACTTGGTAGAGTGGATGACCAAGCCCTCCTCCTCCTCCTCATCCTCTCTCACCCAGGCTCAGGGTACTGGAAAAGCAGCTGCCAAAGCGTCGTCTTCCCTGGTATCAATGTCAGACAAATCATCAGTCACTCCTTCCCTAGACCCACCATGTCCTCCTCCTGAGGAGTCCCCCGAACTGTTTCAGCACAGTGTTGGGTACATGCTCCAGGAGGATGCCCAGCGTTTCGAAGGGTCTGATGATGAAACCCAGCTAGAGGAAGGCAGTAGCGTGAGAGCAGACAGAGGGGATGCTCAAGAAGGACACCAATCTGGCAGTCATGTTCCAGCAGCTGCAGCATACTGCCAGATTGGCTCCAGTGATGAGGAGGGAGGGGATGATGAGGTCAATGACTCCACGTGGGTGCCTAATAGGAGAGAGGAGGAGGAGGAGGATGAGGAGGAGGCACATCTCCAACGAGGCAGGATGCCCTTTGGTGGCCAGCGTAAGGGCAGTACACCGACGGAATCACACCGCAGAGCTCCGCCTGTGCAGGGCGCTGCCTCTGCCCGTCATTCAAAAAGTTCTTTGGTGTGGGCCTTTTTTGAGGCTAGTGCATCAGATCGCACAGCTGCTGTTTGCAACATATGTCTCAAGCGTATATCGCGTGGCCAAAACATCAGCCGCTTGGGTACCACATGCCTGACCAGACATATGTTGACCTGCCATGCAGCTCGTTGGCAAGCCTACCTCAAAGACCCACACCAAAGAACAAAGCGGACCTCTCCTTGCACCGCATCAGCTGGGATCTCCAACCCCACTATAACTTCAGTCCTCTCTGAAACATGCACTGAGAGGAATGAAGGTGTAGAATTAGGTGTGTCACAGCCAAGTACTTGCGCCCACTCTGCTAGCAGTACACCGACGTCCGATTCTAGCAGGCAAATTTCCCTGCCCCAGCTGCTGGACCGTCGAAAGAAGTTCACTCCCAGCCATCCACATGCCCAGCGGTTGAATGCTAGCTTGGCTAAATTGCTAGCGCTTCAACTGCTGCCTTTTCAGTTGGTAGACTCGGCCCCCTTCCGTGAGTTTGTGCAATGTGCGGTTCCTCAGTGGCAGGTTCCCAAACGCCACTTTTTCTCACGGAAGGCTATTCCGGCTCTCTACCGGCATGTGGAAGGCAATGTCTTGGCCTCGCTGGACAGGGCGGTCAGCGGTAAGGTGCATATTACCGCTGACTCATGGTCCAGCAGGCATGGACAGGGACGTTACCTTTCTTTCACGGCCCATTGGGTCACTCTTTTGGCAGCTGGGAAGGATTCAGGACAAGGTGCAGTAGTGTTGGAGGTTGTCCCACCGCCACGCCTCCAAAATGCTACTACTGGTTGTGACACACCTCTCTCCTCCACCCCCTCCTCTTCTTCTTCCTCCATGGCCTCTTCCTGTGGTTTGTCCTATGAACCAACGGTGCTCCGTAGCCGTTCACGGGGCTACGCAAGTACGCAGGCAAAAAGATGCCATGCCGTGCTTGCGCTGGTGTGTTTGGGGGACAGAAGCCACACTGGGGCAGAGGTCCTGTCTGCTCTGCAGGGCCAGGCCGAGAGGTGGTTGACGCCACGCCAGCTTAAGCCAGGAATGGTGGTTTGCGACAATGGCACCAACCTCCTCTCCGCCCTCCGACAGGGACAACTGACCCATGTGCCCTGTGTGGCTCACGTCCTTAACCTGGTGGTGCAGCGGTTCTTGGGCAGGTACCCGGGCTTACAGGATGTCCTGAGGCAGGCCAGGAAAGTCTGTGTGCATTTCCGCAGATCTTATAATGCCAGTGCTCGCCTGGCTGAGCTGCAAAAGGAGTTGAACCTGCCCAAGAACCGCCTTATATGTGACATGCCCACCAGGTGGAACTCAACGTTGGCCATGCTGCAGCGGCTGCACACGCAGCAGAGGGCCATCAATGAGTACCTGTGCGACTACGGCACCAGGACAGGGTCAGGGGAGCTTGGTTTTTTTTCTCCACGCCAGTGGGGCATGATCAGGGATGCATGCACTGTCCTGGCACCATTTGAGGAGGCCACGAGGATGGTGAGCAGTGACAGTGCATGCATCAGTGACACTGTACCTCTTGTCCACCTGTTGGAGCACACGCTGCGTGGAATAATGGACAGGGCACTTGAGGCAGAACAGAGGCAGGAAGAGGAGGACTTCCTTGCCTCTCAAGGCCCCCTTTACCCAGACAGTGTTCCTTCTGTCCCACCCATCGCACAGGAAGAGGAGGAGGAGGAGGAGGAGGAGGAGGAGGAGGATTGTGTCAGCATGGAGGTGGAGGCTGGCACTCAGCATCATCAGCAGCAGTCTTTTAGGGATGATTTACAGTCCCAAGAAACCAGTGGACTTGTACGTGGCTGGGAGGAGGTGGCTGCGGATCATGTCGTCCTTAGTGACCCAGAGGACTCCGGAGCGAATGCCTCAGCAAACCTACGCTGCATGGCCTCCCTGATCCTGCAAAGTCTGCGGAAGGATCCTCGTATTCTTCGGATCAAGGAGAGGGACCATTACTGGCTGGCCACTCTCCTTGATCCACGGTACAAGGGTAAGGTTGCGGACCTTATGTTACCGTCGCAGAGGGAGCAGAGGATGAGACAACTCCGGGAGGCCTTGCAGAAAGGTCTGTGCAACGCGTTCCCAGAGACTGGGAGGTTGCAAACTCCTGGTCCTGGACAACGAGTTGCTGAGGCTTCGGCCAGTCAAAGAAGGAGCGGTGGGGAAGGTGGCCGTCTGACCGATGCGTTCAGACAATTCTTTAGTCCGCAGCCCCAAAGTATGATCGGTTCCAGCAACCATCGCCAG
The DNA here is from genome assembly GCA_029206835.1 of Rana muscosa. Lineage (NCBI taxonomy): Eukaryota > Metazoa > Chordata > Amphibia > Anura > Ranidae > Rana > Rana muscosa. The sequence goes on along the minus strand of CM055121.1, from coordinate 66,253,653 downwards.
CGTCTGATAAACATGGTGCAGGAATATCTAGGGGCAAGGTCAGACTTGGACACCTTCCCCACCGAAAATCCTCTGGCTTACTGGGTCTTGAGGATGGATCACTGGCCAGAGCTTGCACAGTATGCAATTGAGCTACTGGCCTGTCCTGCATCCAGCGTTCTTTCGGAACGCACATTCAGTGCTGCTGGAGGATTTGTCACGGATCACAGGGTGCGCCTGTCCACCGACTCGGTTGATCGACTGACTTTCATCAAGATGAACCAGTCTTGGATCACCACCAGCTACCACACACCTGATGCTGATATAACAGACTAATTGATTTTAAAATGTCACATCCCTTCAAGACTGATGCTGATGCTGAGTGCCTGTGCTGTTATGTTGACTGCCTATCCTCCTCCTCCGAGTCCTCAATGATACGATTGATGATGATAGCTTGGAAGATCATTTTTGTTTATGGGTGCCGCCACCAGTGCCTAACGCCCAATTTTTCAGCCCCTGTTTAACAGTGGCGTGTAATTACAATTTTTGAAGCAATACTTTGCAACAGGGCTCATTGCTGTGCTCCAAGTACAGTATCTGTGAGGAGTTGCAGTGTTGTGCCACCAGTGCCTAAGGCCCAATTTTTCAGCCCCTGTTTAACAGGGGCGTGTCATTACAATTTTTGAAGCAATACTTTGCAACAGGGCTCATTGCTGTGCTCCAAGTACAGTATCTGTGAAGGGTTGCAGTGTTGTGCCACCAGTGCCTAAGGCCCAATTTTTCAGCCCCTGTTCAACAGGGGCATGTAATTACAATTCTTGATCTAATAATTCACAGCAGGGCCCATTGCTGCACCCACCAAGAGTAACTGTCAGGGCTTACAGTGTTGTGGCACCAGCACCACCATCAAAGGCCCAATTTTTACTACCACTGTTCAACAATTATATGTAATTAAAATTCCTGATATAATAGTTGACAGCAGGGCGTTCCAGCACCAACCAAGAGTAACTGTGAGTGCTTACAGTGTTGTGCCAACACCAACAACTAAGGGGCCTATTTCTGCAGAGTATATACGGCAGGTCCCTACTTTCAAACATCCAACTTACAAACGACTCCTACTTGCAAACGCAAGAAGACAACAGGAAGTGAGAGGAAATCTACCACTAGGAAGGAAAATTCTCTCCTGTAAGAATAAATATGGGAGAAAGGTGTCTCCTCTGTACTGATGCTTTATCAGCAATCCTTGTTTCAAGAAAAACACCACATTTCAAAAACAGTTGTCATTAGGACGGAAAGTGAGGTGAAATGTTCTGAACAGGGGCACAGACAGCAAAACAAATGTTACAGGGGTGATAACCCTTACCTATGTTTTCCAAAAAGTTTAAAAATAGATTTTTGGTCTGGAGCTACACTTCAACAATGTACCTGTTCAAAATTACAAACAGATTCTACATAAGAACAAACCTACAGTCCCTGTCTTGTATGCACCGCCTGTATACGGCTGTTCAGAGTATATAGGGCCTTTTTTATTTTATGTGCGGGGTTCCCCTTAATATCCATACAAGACCCAAAGGGGCTGGTAATGGGCTGGGGTAGGGGGGGGGGTCATGGGGTAGCTATGCCATTTTTCTTAAAGATTTTCATCCATATTACCGGGACCAGACATTACATTAAAGCCGCAAGCAGTTTTAAATGGCTTTTTTTTCCTTTAGAAGTGTCATTTTGTGCAGGGACAGTTCTAAACACGGGAAACACGTGGCACTTCACAGGCATACTTTAGACACCCCCCAGGTACGATATTTAAAGGAATATTTGACTTTTTTTTTTTCACTTTATGCATCATTAAAATGACTGCTCCCGGAAAACGACCGTTTTTAAAACTTATTTTTGCATTGATACATGTCCCCTGGTGCAGAACCCGGGTTCCCAAACCCTTTTTAGGACAATAACATGCATAATAGTTGTTATAATTAGCACTTTAGAATTCGAACGTTCGCATCCATTGTATTTAATAGGGTTCTAATGTTCGTTCGAACTTTCGGTCCGTTCGCGGGTTCTGGTGCGAACCGAACCCGGGGGTGTTCGGCTCATCACTAGTGTCCAAGTCTGTCCTTGCCCCTAGGTATTCCTGCACCATGTATATCAGACGCTGGCGATGGTTGCTGGAACCGATCATACCTTGGGGCTGCGGACTAAAGAATTGTCTGAACGCATCGGTCAGACGGCCACCTTCCCCACCGCTCCTTCTTTGACTGACCGAAGCCTCAGCAACTCGTTGTCCAGGACCAGGAGTTTGTAACCTCCCAGTCTCTGGGAACGCGTTGCACAGACCTTTCTGCAAGGCCTCCCGGAGTTGTCTCATCCTCTGCTCCCTCTGCAATGGTAAGATAAGGTCCGCAACCTTACCTTTGTACCGTGGATCAAGGAGAGTGGTCAGCCAGTAATGGTCCCTCTCCTTGATCCGAAGAATACGAGGATCCTTCCGCAGACTTTGCAGGATCAGGGAGGCCATGCAGCGTAGGTTAGCTGAGGCATTCGGTCCGGAGTCCTCTGGGTCACTAAGGACGACATGATCCGCAGCCACCTCCTCCCAGCCACGTACAAGTCCACTGGTTTCTTGGGACTGTAAATCATCCCTAAAAGACTGCTGCTGATGATGCTGAGTGCCAGGCTCCACCTCCATGCTGACACAATCCTCCTCCTCCTCCTCCTCCTCCTCTTCCTGTGCGATGGGTGGGACAGAAGGAACACTGTCTGGGTAAAGGGGGCCTTGAGAGGCAAGGAAGTCTTCCTCTTCCTGCCTCTGTTCTGCCTCAAGTGCCCTGTCCATTATTCCACACAGCGTATGTTCCAACAGGTGGACAAGAGGTACAGTGTCACTGATGCATGCACTGTCACTGCTCACCATCCTCGTGGCCTCCTTAAATGGTGCCAGGACAGTGCATGCATCCCTGATCATGCCCCACTGGCGTGGTGAAAAAAAACCAAGCTCCCCTGACCCTGTCCTGGTGCCGTAGTCGCACAGGTACTCATTGATGGCCCTCTGCTGCGTGTGCAGCCGCTGCAGCATGGCCAACGTTGAGTTCCACCTTGTGGGCATGTCACATATAAGGCGGTTCTTGGGCAGGTTCAACTCCTTTTGCAGCTCAGCCAGGCGAGCACTGGCATTATAAGATCTGCGGAAATGCACACAGACTTTCCTGGCCTGCCTCAGGACATCCTGTAAGCCCGGGTACCTGCCCAAGAACCGCTGCACCACCAGGTTAAGGACGTGAGCCACACAGGGCACATGGGTCTGTTGTCCATGTCGGTGGGCGGAGAGGAGGTTGGTGCCATTGTCGCAAACCACCATTCCTGGCTTAAGCTGGCGTGGCATCAACCACCTCTCGGCCTGCCCCTGTGTGGCTCCTGTCCCCCAAACACACCAGCGCAAGCACAGCATGGCATCTTTTTGCCTGCGTACTTGCGTAGCCCCTTGAACGCCTAAGGAGCACCGCTGGTTCCGAGGACAAAGCACAGGAAGAGGCCATGGAGGAAGAAGAAGAGGAGGGGGTGGAGGAGAGAGGTGTGTCACAACCAGTAGTAGCATTTTGGAGGCGTGGCGGCGGAACAACCTCCAACACTACTGCACCTTGTCCTGCATCCTTCCCAGCTGCCAAAAGAGTGACCCAATGGGCCGTGAAAGATAGGTAACGTCCCTGTCCATGCCTGCTGAACCATGAGTCAGCGGTAATATGCACCTTACCGCTGACCGCCCTGTCCAGCAAGGCCAAGACATTGCCTTCCACATGCCGGTAGAGAGCCGGAATCGCCTTCTGTGAGAAAAAGTGGCGTTTGGGAACCTGCCACTGAGGAACCGCACATTGCACAAACTCACGGAAGGGGGCCGAGTTTACAACTGAAAAGGCAGCAGTTGAAGCGCTAGCAATTTAGCCAAGCTAGCATTCAACCGCTGGGCATGTGGATGGCTGGGAGTGAACTTCTTTCGACGGTCCAGCAGCTGGGGCAATGAAATTTGCCTGCTAGAATCGGACGTCGGGGTACTGCTAGCAGAGTGCCCGCAAGTACTTGGCTGTGACACACCTAATTCTACACCTTCATTCCTCTCAGTTCAGGTTTCAGAGAGGACTGAAGGTATAGTGGGGTTGGAGATCCCAGCTGATGCGGTGCAAGGAGAGATCCGCTTTGTTCTTTGGTGTGGGTCTTTAAGGTAGGCTTGCCAACGAGCTGCATGGCAGGTCAACATATGTCTGGTCAAGCATGTGTTGCCCAAGCGGGTGATGTTTTGGCCACACGATATACGCTTGAGACATATGTTGCAAACAGCAGCTGTGTGATCTGATGCACTCGACTCAAAAAAGGCCCACACCAAAGAACTTTTTGAATAACGGGCAGAGGCAGCGCCCTGCACAGGTGGAGCTCTGCGGTGTGATTCCGTCTGTGTGCTGCCCTTACGCTGGCCCCCCGAGGGCATCCTGCCTCATTGGAGATGTGCCTCCTCCTCATCCTCCTCCTCCTCTCTCCTATTAGGCACCCACGTGGAGTCAGTGACCTCATCATCCCCTCCCTCCTCATCACTGGAGCCAATCTGGCAGTATGCTGCAGCTGCTGGAACATGACTGCCAGATTGGTGTCCTTCTTGAGCATCCCCTCTCTCTGCTCTCACGCTACTGCCTTCCTCTAGCTGGGTATCATCATCAGACCCTTCGAAACGCTGGGCATCCTCCTGGAGCATGTGCCCAACACTGTGCTTAAACAGTTCGGGGGACTCCTCAGGAGGACATGGTTTGTCTAGGGAAGGAGTGACTGATGATGACAGGGAAGAGGACGCTTTGGCAGCTGCTTTGCCAGTACCCTGAACCTGGGTGAGTGAGGATGAGGAGGATGAGGAGGGCTTGGTCATCCACTCTACCAAATCTTCGGCATGATGCGGCTCAACACGTCCAGCTGCCGAAAAGAAGGACAAGCGTGTCCCATGGCCACGTGCTGATGGCGATGCACCGCGTCCACGACCAGCACTGTTGTCTCTAGACACAGAGCCTGCTTGCCCTCTTTGATTGGCTCCTGACTGTCTGCCTCTCCTTGTTTGCCTTCCAGACATTCTAATGGCCTGCAGGGAGATGGGCAAACCAGCAATAAGGCCTAGCTTCAGGAGTATATTTTGCAGGAATCACACTACGCCTGCTGTAAGTGCTGCAAATGCCTGTTGGTGTAACACACCAGGAAAACACAGCAATACAGGCTAACTTCAGGTGTAATATGATCAGGAGGCACACTCCGCCCGCTGTAAGTGCTGCAAATGCCTGTTGGTGTAACACCAGGAAAACACAGCAATACAGGCTAACTTCAGGTGTATAATGTGCAGGAGGCACACTCCGCCCGCTGTAAGTGCTGCAAATGCCTGTTGGTGTAACACCAGGAAAACACAGCAATACAGGCTAACTTCAGGTGTATAATGTGCAGGAGGCACACTCCGCCCGCTGTAAGTGCTGCAAATGCCTGTTGGTGTAACACACCAGGAAAACACAGCAATACGGGCTAACTTCAGGTGTATAATGTGCAGGAGGCACACTCCGCCCGCTGTAAGTGCTACAAATGCCTGTTGGTGTAACACACCAGGAAAACACAGCAATACGGGCTAACTTCAGGTGTATAATGTGCAGGAGGCACACTCCGCCCGCTGTAAGTGCTGCAAATGCCTGTTGGTGTAACACACCAGGAAAACACAGCAATACGGGCTAACTTCAGGTGTATAATGTGCAGGAGGCTTAGCAACAATGACACTGACATTGTCCCCTGCCTATCCTTCTCTCTCCCTGCACACAGGGTTTATCAAAGAATATGACACTGACACTCTCCCTGCCTATCCTTCTCTCTCCCTGCACACAAGGTTTAGCAAAGAATGTGACACTGACACTGTCCCCTGCCTATCCTTCTCTCTCCCTGCACACAAGGTTTATCAAAGAATATGACACTGACACTCTCCCTGCCTATTCTTCTCTCTCCCTGCACACAAGGTTTAGCAAAGAATGTGACACTAACACTGTCCCCTGCCTATCCTTCTCTCTCCCTGCACACAAGGTTTATCAAAGAATTTGACACTGACACTCTCCCTGCCTATCCTTCTCTCTCCCTACACACAAGTTTGAGGTACAAATAGCACTGACACTGTCCCTGCCTATGTAACTCTTTCCCTGCGCCGGAACACACTACACAAGGCCGCCGCGCTGGCGGCCTTTTATAGTGTGGGGCATGTGCTAAACCCCCTGAGCTATAATTGGCCACAGGCAACCTGGCTGTGGCCAATTATGGCTCTCCTAGCTGCCGGCGCTGTGATTGGCCAAGCATGCGGGGTCACAGTGCATGCTTGGCCAATCACAGCGCCGGGATTGCACTGCGATGGCGCAGTGTATTGTGGGCCGTTCGCGTGACTCGAATTTGGCGCGAACGGCCCAAATCGTTCGATGTTCGCCGAACGGTCGAACAGCCGATGTTCGAGTCGAACTTATGTTTGACTCGAACACCAAGCTCATCCCTAGTGCTGACATCTGTGAACAACTCTTCAATGGGACCCCTATGACGGATACAGTGGAACAGTAAGGTAACGGCAAGGCACAAAATCAAACCAGCAGCTCCTATGGGCGTAGTGCTATACGTGCATTTAGGAATGCATCCAGCTCTTATTTAAAACAATGTACTGAGCTGGCCAGAGTTATTTCAAGAGGGAATCTACTCCACATTTTTATAGCTCTTAATGTGAAGCAGCTATTCCATCTCTTTTTCTCCAGATGTAAAGCATGCCCCTTGTTATTTGTAATGACCTTAAAGTGAATAACTCAACACCAAGTTCACTATACAGTATGGATCACCTTAAGTATTTATTCATAGTGATCATATCCCTGCTTAATTGCCTCTTTTCAAGAGAGAATAATTTCAGTTCAGCTAATATTTATTCATAGCTGAGCTCATCCAATGCATTTTATCAGTTTGCTTGCCCTTCTCTGCAATTTCTCGAGTTCTCCAACATCCTTTTTTGTTAACTGGTGCCCAAAAATTAATGGCACTTCACCTCCAGATGGGGTATTAACAATGCTACAATAAAGTATTTTGCTAGCTTTACAAACCGCAGTTTTGCATTGCATGCTAATATTAAGTCTTTGATCTACCAGAACACCTAGGTCCTTTTCATCCACTGACTCCTCCAGTATCTCAACTCCTAGAATGTTTGCCTGCATGCATGTTTTTAGTCCCCAAGTGCATAACATTATATTTATCAACATGAAACCTCAATCAAATAGTGCATTGAGCATGTGCAATGCCTTGCACATGCTCCCTTCTCTTAACTCCTCTTAACCACATGTCACCCAAGCCAATTTTGACACTTTGTCCTCCGTGTAAAAAACATAAATTTTTTGGCAGGCATGTCCAAAGTCTGGCCCGCGGGCCAATTGTGGCCTGCGTTCCGGTTTAATGTGGCCCCACTGGTAATCTGGATATATACAGTGGGTACGGAAAGTATTCAGACCCTATTACATTTTTCACTCTTCTGTTATATTGCAGCCATTTGCTAAAATTATTTAAGTTCATTTTTTGTCCTCATGAATGTACACACAGCACCCCATATTGACAGAAAAACACAGAATTGTTGACATTTTTGCAGATTTATTAAAAAAGGAAAACTGAAATATTACATGGTCCTAAGTATCTTTGCTTTGACACTCATATATTTAACTCAGGTGCTGTCCATTTCTTCTGATCATCCTTGAGATGGTTCTACACCTTTATTTGAGTCCTGTTGTGTTTGATTATACTGATTGGACTTAATTAAGAAAGCCACACACCTGTCTATATAAGACCTTACAGCTCACAGTGCATGTCAGAGCAAATGAGAATCATGAGGTCAAAGGAACTGCCTGAAGAGCCCAGAGACAGAATTGTGGCAAGGCACAGATCTGGCCAAGGTTCCAAATTTTTTTTGCTGCACTTAAGCTTCCTAAGAGCACAGTGGCCTCCATAATCCTTAACTGGAAGACGTTTGGGATGACCAGAACCCTTCCTAGAGCTGGCCATCTGGCCAAACTGAGCTGTCGGGGGAGAGGAGCCTTGGTGAGAGAGGTAAAGAAGAACCCAAAGATCACTGTGGTTGAGCTCCAGAGATGCAGTCGGGAGATGGGAGAAAGTTGTAGAAAGTCAACCATCACTGCAGCCCTCCACCAGTCCGGGCTTTATGGCAGAGTGGCCCGAAGGAAGCCTCTCCTCAGTGCAAGACCCATGAAAGCCCGCATGGAGTTTGCTAAAAAAACACCTGAAGGACTCCAAGATGGTGAGAAATAAGATTCTCTGGTCTGATAGAACCAAGATAGAACTTTTTGGCCTTAATTCTAAGCGGTATGTGTGGAGAAAACCAGGTACTGCTCATCACCTGTCCAATACAGTCCCAACAGTGAAGCATGGTGGTGGCAGTATCATGCTGTGGGGGTATTTTTCAGCTGCAGGGACAGGACGACTGGCTGCAATCGAGGGAAAGATGAATGCGGCCAAGTACAGGGATATCCTGGACAAAAACCTTCTCCAGACTGCTCAGGACCTCAGACTGGGTCGAAGGTTAACCTTCCAACAAGACAGTGACCCTAAGCACACAGCTAAAATAATGAGGGAGTGGCTTCACAACAACTCCGTGTCTGTTCTTGAATGGCCCAGACAGAGCCCTGACTTAAACCCGATTGAGCATCTCTAGAGAGACCTAAAAATGTCTGTCCACCAACGAGTACCATCCAACCTGACAGAACTGGAGAGGATCTGCCAGGAGGAATGGCAGAGGATCCCCAAATCCAGGTGTGAAAAACTTGTTGCATCTTTCCCAAAAAGACTCATGGCTGTATTAGATCAAAAGGGTGCTTCTACTAAATACTGAGTAAAGGGTCTGAAAACTTAGGACCATGTGATATTTCAGTTTTTCCTTTTTAATAAATCTGCAAAAATGTCCACAATTCTGTGTTTTCTGTCAATATGGGGTGCTGTGTGTACATTAATGAGGAAAAAAAATGATTTTAGCAAATGGCTGCAACATAACAAAGAGTGAAAAATGTAAGGATGTTTGAATACTTTTATACACCATATTTATCATATTTACCCTTAGAGGGGACAGGGAGGGGGTGGGACGAGTGCCATCAGATTACATACAGGAGAATCTCCTGTTTACTCTGCAGCCTCTGTAATAGGAAGTCCTATCTCCTGGGCTGGCTTTGGACGACTGTTCTGTCTATAATAGGAGTCGAGACTTTGTATTAAAGAGGCCGCCGAATAAACAAGAGATTCTTCTGTATGTAATCTGCTGGCGCTCGTCCCACCCCCTCCCTGTCCCCTCTGAGGCTGCAGATGGGCATGGATCAGGCTGCACTGATGGCAATGGTGAGGCTGCATTCAGAGGCTGCATTCATGTCAATGGTGAGGCTGTATTCATGGCAATGGTGAGGCTGCATTCATGGCAATGGTGAGGCTGAATTCATGGCAATGGGGAGGCTGCATTGATGGGCACTGACCCTTATTTTGCTTCACAGTTCTTTATTTAAAATGAAAGTGAAGGTGAGTGTTATACACTGATAAATATGCAAATAACACACCCAAGCTCATCCTTAGACTCTTCACCACACACAGCCACAAAGGCAAGAAAATTCTTGTTGGGCAGTGTATTAGTTAATTGGCATTTATTTTTAATGGTTCAAAGAATGTCAGGCAAAATGGTCGGCCCTCACGCATGTTCACTTCATCAAATCTGGCCCTCTTTAAAAAAAAGTTTAAACACTCCTGGGCGGTTGTTGCAATTTTTTATGTCACACAGTATTTGCGCAGCAATTTTTCAATTTTTGGGGGAAAAAAAACACTTTCATGATAAAAAAAAAACAAAAAAACAATATGTACCCCAATTTTTTTGTATAATGAGAAAGATGATGTTACGCCTGTAAGGGTCTTACCCCCTTAATTATGTACTTACTTTGTGCTTTACTGTGACTTAAAGGGGTTGTAAACCTTTGTGTTTTTTACCTTAATGCATCCTATGCATAAAGGTGAAAAAAACACCTTGCAGTGTCCAGCCCCCCATTTTACTTACCTGAGCCCTGAATTTCGGTGGGTGCATCCCTGCCATCCTTCTCTCCACGGAGTCCCAGATTTGATTGGATAGATTGATAGCAGCGCAGCCATTGGCTCCCGCTGCTGTCAATCAAATACAATGATGAGGGCGCCGGGGGCCGGGCCGAGTCATACACTCGGCGTCTATGGACGCCAAGTGTATGACTCAGGAGCGTGCCCGCAAGGTAACACCCTCGAGAGATTGCGTCTCCTAGGGTGTTATCTAATGTGGGGAGGAGCCGCAAGAGCCGCCTAGGGCCCCCAGAAGGGGAGGATCGGGGCCACTCTGTGCAAAATTAGCCACACAGTGGAGGTAAGTATGATGATATGTTTGTTATTTTTAAAAAAAACTAAGCTTTAGCATAACTTTAACTTAGAGTGAGTCTAACAATTGCTTTTAGTTGGCCAGTCTCATATGTGGCAACACTGTTATTGTTATTGTTATAGAAATTATTATTATTATAGAAAAGGTGATATGAAACGTGAGAATTAGAAAATACTTGTAGTTTGGCGATGCGCCCAGACTTTGTTTATAAATATAATCATAAATACTGATAAATGTGTCTGGGAACTAACTTTAAGATTTGTACAATAATGCACACAAATATATACTATACGAAATGTGTATTAAATCACTAACAGGTGTTATTAAGGATGACAAACATATGTATATTAAAGCAGGGTTCCACCCGCGATTTTTTTTTTTAAAGCCAGCAGCTACAAACACTGTAGCTTGCTGACTTTTAATAAGGACACTTACCTGTCCTAGGTGCCCGCGAGGTCGGCCCCCCGAGGCCGATCTCTTGATCGTGGAAGGTCCCGGCGCCGCCATCCATACTAAGGGAAACAGGCAGTGGAGCCTTGCGGCTTCACTGCCCGTTTCCTAATGCGCATGCGCGAGTCTCGCGGCGCTGGTTGAATGGGCGGCTGCTCTCTGGGATACACACAGTTCCCAGAAGGCAGCACGCACCATTCCCCAGAAGACAACGCGAGGATGAAGACCAGCCGCAGACTATGAAGAGGCAGATTAGGAAGATCTGCATAGCAACCGCAATTTCTGGTAAGTAAAACATTTTTTTTTTTGTAGAATTTTGGTGAATTTTTTTTTTTTTTTTAGGGTGGAATTCCACTTTAATAACTCTATGAAAGTTGGTTTGTCTTTAATGATGACAAGCAATGTCATTCTGCTGTGTGTGTGTCTGAGAGTGTGGAACGGAGAGTGCCGGCACAAGTTAGTAGAGAAATAATATATAGGGAGGACATCCTTAATGATAGAAACGTACTATTAACTTGTTGTAAGTCAGGTTGGAACTTTCTTTCAACGTAGAGTAAATAGATACCTAACATGTCACGCTTTAAAATTAAAATTTGTGGAATGGCGTCAAACTTCAGTACTTAAAAATCTCCATAGGCTACGGTTTAAAATTTTTACAGGTTACCACTTTAGAGTTACATAGGAGGTCTTGTGCTCGAATTATTGCTCTCGCTCCAATGTTTGCGGCAATACCTAGTTTGAACGCCGTTTACATATGCGCGACCTAAGTAGGCGTTTGCTTCTGCGTGCGAGCATGAAGGGATGGAGGTGCTTAAAAATTTATTTTATTGTTTATTTTTATTTATTTTTTCATTTTTACTCTTTCCCTTTCATTTTTCATTTTTTGATTACTTTTATTTCTATTACAAGGAATGTAAACATCCCTTATAATAGGAATAAGGCATGGCAGGTCCTCTTTAGGGAGAGATCTGAGGTCTATAAGTCCCCACATCTCTCCTCTATGCTGGAAAGCCTAGAAGCAACAACAAAAAAATCTATCTCAGGCTTTCCAGCAAAAAAATGGCAGTGTTTACATCTGCCGGCCACGGAAGTGACATCATGATGTCGGTTCCAGCCTCCGAGGGTCATAGAGATGCTCTATGGAAAACTGCCACTGCCGATCGCACAGGGGAGCCCGGAGAAGCACCGCTGCCTATAAAAGCACAAGTGGCTAAACAGCTACTATGATGGCTTTTACATGTAGCTGCAGGCATCATCCAGATATTTCCACTTCAAGTCCCCGACATCATATGACGTCAACCCGTGGGAAGTGGTTAAACATAAACCTGCCTTCCCTCCGGAATGGAGTTGCGCTTGAATGACATCTGGCAGCTTGAGCGGATTGACGCAGAGCATTTCTTTGATAAAGGCACTTTACTTAGCCATGAAGCATTAACCCAGCGTATGAAGGGGCAATACTTTTTGATATATGTCCAATTATGACATTTTTCACCCACCTAAATAGACTCCATGCGTGAATTTGGTCACCCACACCTTTCGAATCTCTTTGCACCGCAAAAGAATCTCAATTTCCTCTAATCTCAACCATCTACCCACTCCTGAATCACGATCCGAGAGATAATAAAGCCTGAAGGAGGTGGGAGCAAGATTTATCCATTGATCTGTCTACCGAGGAATGGGAACAAATTTACGAATATCTGCATAAAGGCTTGGTGAATGTCTCACTGCAAGAAAACTAATTTAAGATTTACTTCAGAAGGTATAGAACGCCCCTTCTTATACACAAGTTCTCTCCCCAATTCTCCCCAGGGTGTTGGAGATGCAAATCGGAATCAGGTTCTCTTCTATACATATGTGTAATGCTTTATGTCTATCTATTAAGTTCTTGTGGTAAAACCAAGGAAGCTTCAACTTCTGTAGTGTATCAATGCTTTACTAAACAAGGAAAAAATCTGCACATACAACTGTAGGATGCACAATACAACACAACTTATAGCTTACAAAATATATGCTTACAAATATATATACATGTACAACATGTACCGTACACATTAAGTAAACTAAATAATTACTCAACTTAGAGGTCAAGATGTAATGTCCATAGTTCCTTGCTCAGTCCAACTCCCAAAAGAGTCTCCAAAGTTATCCAGCTTCAGGAAGCCATGTTTTCTTCCTTTGTCCTTCCAAACACCAACTCTTGTTCAAACACACATCACTCTCCCAACCCTTTCCAAGCCCCTCCCACCCATTTCCTGCTTCCTGCAAAGAATGTCCAGACATATCAATGGAGGGGGGGGAAGGGTCACTGTAACTAAACCTAAACTCTATATTATTATCATAAAGTCACTTTAGAAATTGCCATAGCAACACATACCACCTCTTGACTTTATAGAATAATATAGGAAACTTCTTAAAGCCTTTTGTCCAGAAAAGGGCGAAATAAACCCCCCCTAAATGGGAGGAAAAAATTCCCCTTTGACCCCCATCTGGGCGGTCAGACTTTTGCTTTGTCCCTGGAAGGCTGCAACATTACTTTTGAGCAGGGTTAATGTATTTGGCAGTTTGTGTAAAGAAAGTCCCAGATGAAAGTCTGTTGTCCTCTTGGTCATAAGGAAATGCTCAGATGAAAGTTAACTCCAATTCAGCCACCTTTAGGAAATCATCCGCATCTTCATCAGGCTCTCTTCTGGTCTTCCTCCTTCCACCCAGCATGATCATCTGCTCTGCCTGCTCCACCTCTCGATGCTCAATATCTGAAAAGAGTAAGAGACAAAAGCAGATTATATGTTCATTTCCAACTGTGCCAAAAACATAGCTCACTGCTCACATTTCTCTATCTGCCCATTTCTAACTGCAAAACTATTGTAGGGTGCCCACTGTTGCCTTGAAACACTTTCACGGAAAGGCATTGACTTCCAACGTAACGAATAAACTTGCATGTCTCTCCGTGCCATCCTTGGAAGAACAGAGGCCTGCTGCTTCACAGTATGGCACATTTTTGCAAAATGCCCCATTTTGTGGCAACAGAAACACTTAATGTGACTGAATCTACCATTCCCAACCATTTGCTTCCACTTCTTAAACAATGCTGGTGTAGGAATCCCATCTATTTCCTCTCTATGGACCCCCACCTTAAGTAAATCAATCCACATGTGTCTCCTGGAGATCATAGGCCTTGTCTTCCTTGTATCTGAATAACTCTGTAATTTGAGCTGATCAAATCCTCTGCTTCCCGGTTATGAGAAGTAACAGCAGCACATGTCCTACTTCTGCTTACAGGCTTTGGGCCTTTGTTCTTTGTTAGAGCATCATTAGATTTATTCATGAGGGCTGCACACCGCTCATTCAAATCTTCAGCTCGGCCTACGGCGGTTTGAACACTCTTGGAAATCACTGCAGGTTTAACTTTGATTACCCTCCTTTCTAAATCTTTTGCCTTGCTTGCAGTTTCTTCCAAACACGTGGATGCCACTGCAAACTGTTCCTTAATTAAATCTCTTTCTAATTCTGCCTTTTCCCTCTTTTAAGATTCAATATGTAGAGCATGCAGGAAATGCAAACCAAACACAGCAACTGCCCGCATCTCTCTCTTACTGAACCCAAAACTTTTGAGGCTAAAATCTGAGGAAAGATCAGAGACTCCATCCCCCCAAACTCTGTTCAAAGGAGAAGCATATCCAGCAGTGGCGGCCCGTCCATAGGGGGCACATGGGCGCCGCCCCCCCCCAATCTGGTCACAAAAAATATATATATATTTTTTTAAACGGACCCTTTAAGAAAAAAAACGTCCTTTAAGTGCACTATGGGCGCCAGACATAGTGCCCTATGAGAAGCATGACGCCAATGCAATCCCGTGATTGCAGGCGAGATGCTTCATTTGCGGTTTTTCTGATGCTTTGTGGCGCTCTGCAGCGCGCCACTAAGGCTCATTCTTGCTGTGTTTCTGTTGGAGGGGGTGACGCTTTCCCTCCGACGCCACTTCCGGTTTCTATGTGCCAGTGAGAACCAGGAAGTGATGTCACCGCTGCTTGGAAGGAATGCACGGCTTGAGCGGGGACTATTTGAAGATCTACTGAAGAGCTTTTTGGTAATCCCTGAGACCCTGACCCTGTCACTGACATCCTCATGTGAATAGTATAACATGGCAATGTTCTTCTGATCCATCGGTACAGAAAGTATAACATGGCAATGTTCTGAATCAGAACATTGCCATGTTATACTGTACTGATGGATCAGAACATTGCCATGTTCTACTATCAGACAGGACGAGGACTGAGTGTCTGGGTGAGGGGATCTGATGGTGCTGCTGCTGGAAGAACAGGACAACTTGGAGAAGTGACAGATTGAAGGACATGCCAGGACACACCAATCATTTAACTCCTCATCTTCATCATCCCCCCACTGACCATCGGACAATGAAGGGGAAGAAAGGTAGGTGCAGGCTGTGTACAGGGGACGAGGGTGTCTGCACTGACAGACAGGGGGCAGGTTGTGTTGTCTGTGTGGACATTTGCTTCCCATGCTGCTGTCAAAGTGAATTCTCTGTCACTGTGTATCCCGGGACTGCGATCATCAGGACACCTCCCCCCATAGTTCTGCTCAGACAGACTTTAACCCCCTCTGACCTGCATGCAAGCTACTTCCAGAGCCTTGTGTAGCCTGCAAAGTGTTTTTGTGACACTGAATGACTATTTGTGTCTCATGGATGATATGTACTTTGTGTCTGATGATCTATTCCTGTAATAAAAGGTGTGTTGTGAGCACGCCACGGTGTGTGTTGGTGATGTGAGTGAGCTGCACACAAAGCAGCAGTGCATGGCTGAGCTCCTCACTTGTGGAATAAACAAACTTTATGCTGCATGAGGGACTTCATTGAGAGCACATGGGCTCTGCTAACCC
Organism: Rana muscosa; assembly: GCA_029206835.1. Classification (NCBI taxonomy): domain Eukaryota; kingdom Metazoa; phylum Chordata; class Amphibia; order Anura; family Ranidae; genus Rana; species Rana muscosa. Next base: position 66,237,869 of record CM055121.1, on the reverse strand, counting down.
ACCATCCATCCCAGACTCCATCCCTGCCTCTTACATCCAATGTCATATGTATGTGCCACCAGCCGACACAGCTGGGAAAGTCTTTGTTTGGGAATCAGGCTTGCATTCCTGAGGGAAATGGGGAAATAACTTTTCAGGACGGATGTTTTGCTGATTCTGTAAAAAATCCCCCTTGTCAGACATCCTATGAGTACACTGATCATCTCATCCAATAAGAAGACAGGCTTTCTCATTACATTTGGGAGAATTAGAAAGCAATGAATGATGATGTGCATATATGTGTCGTCTCATCTGTATTGTGACAGTTCCCACAGCTGGATTGTATCTGTGACCTGTGTGCACCCAATCTCATCCAATCTTCATCATTTCAATGTTATTTCCAAAGTTCTTGTCAATCCTTTCAAATCTGCAGCTGTCATTATTATAATACCCAGCAATCCTTCTGTGAAGGTCCATGTTCAGGCACTTCCTGTTATAGTGGCAACGCGCTGTCCCCATCTGCCAATTGTTTTTCTGGGTTGTCACCTGGTTTCACATATTTCTGGTGGAGACGGATAAGGCAACATGCATTGTGCTGAAATGTTCTGCCAACCAATGACATGCAGCTGGTGCAGGGGGCATGCATATAAATAGGAAGTGGCTGCTAAGAGGCTGCGGGAGATCAGAAGTGCTAAGATGCACAACTGCATGAAAATTAAAAAAAAAAAAAGAAAAAATGGCATTTGTTAAGATAAACCATGCTTTAGCAAGCTAAAGGTCATTGTCATAGTAGTTAACATCTACCTTAAGTGTGTTAGGTATAGAGACAGGTAAGATAAGATGATAGTTGTCCTATATCTCATGCACATGGCCAATCAGAGCCGTATATCACCCAGATCAGCATATGTCTGCAGCGGGCACAAGATTGATGTAGTTTTTTTCCCCACAAATAGAACTTTCTTTTGGTGGTATTTATTTGCGCCCCCCTAAAAATTTTGAGCACCAGCCGCCACTGATATCCAGCCAGCTCCTTTGCAACAGGCATCCACTGACTATTTCTGGCCCAGATAGGAAGGGTGCACGCCTTCAAGTCCTCCTGGACACCAGAAACCTTTGCAGCTTTACTCTTCCTAAACAGTGTACGCAGCATTTTTCCCCCAGCACAAGCAAAAAATACACACCACAGAAAACAGGTCAGCTTCTGCTGAAATTTTAGCACAAATTCCAGCCACGAGCCCCCATTGTAATGCTTTACGCCTATCTATTAAGTTCTTGTGGTAAAACCAAGGAAGCTTAAACTTCTGTAGTGTATCAATGCTTTACTAAACAAGGAAAAAATCTGCACATACAACTGTAGAATGCACAATACAACACAACTTATAGCTTACAAAATATATGCCTACAAATACATATAAAACAAAAAGAAGAAACAAATCTCTCAAGTGCATTCCCTCTAGCTCTATTTTAAATGGTATAAGTCTAAATACCTTTAGCCTTGGATGGCACTATTGTTGTAGCAAAAGATAAGCTGCAAAAAAATAAAAGGGGAACACCCCAAGGTGGACTTCAGGGGTGTAAAAAGTTGCTACTTAGTACAGTAGTGGGTATGGACTGAAACTAGAGGAAAAGATTAAATAATTTATTATAATCAAAAATGCTCAGAAAAGTTCCAAAATGCATTAAAATTACAAAGGTAGCTACATACACAGCCTACTGATAATCACCAGGATGGTGATCTCAGTATGGGGGGAGGCGGGAGTGGTCAAACACCCCCCCCCTTTTTCCATCTTTTAAAGATTATTAAAATTCCTTCTCTCGTATGATTATATTTAATTGTAGTGGTCATCCACTAAGAACGGGAGAACAACATGTCTACTTCCTTCCTTTACATAAGAGGGCGGCCTGTTGGAAGGACATTGTCCATAAATAGGACCGCCAGGAGCCGCCCCACCACCCAGTCCAGACGAAGCTACGCTTCCTAGGTAGCGAAACACGTTGACGTCACAGCGGTCACGTGACGTCGGCAACGCAACCCCCGCCCAGCACAGCCGTGGAGCTGAGAGCGGCGTCCATAACGTAGAGGTGGTTACCTCCGTAGTCGCTGACGCCACAAGCACACGATCCACCCCGGTGAGCGGAGGACGATCTTGTATTATTGCAGCAAGAAGTTCATCACGGATGTTAATGAACAGAGCCAACTTGAGCCATTCAGCTACTCTGCCGGAAAGCGCTGCAACACTACAGGTGCCCGCTACAATGCAAGAACAATCCCGGGATAGTAACGTATGAAACGGGCTCCACTGGCCACTATTACACATAGCTGCTGGGCTGAATCAATCCAATCACCATAGAATTAGATCCAAGGAATGATTTGTTGATTATTGACTTTGCATCACCTATAGATACAGCAGTTGGCGGCTTAATCAGTTATACCTAGATTCAAAATCTTTAGCCGCCCCATGATCAATGGACAATTAAAGGTCCAACCAAGAATATCAATAATACATTCCAAACAACCAGACCTCAAGTTTTCCAATTAGTGGGAAGGAAACATGTGATAACCAATACTATCTATGGACCACTGTGAAAACTGCTCCCTAGTTCTTGGTGGATGAATCCAGATACCTTTGCTCTGTTTAGTCCCTTGCATTTGACAATTTTTGGTCATCATCTTTTTGAATACTGAACTATTTTGGGACCACTGCATAGATGTTAGGATTGATTTTTTGCTTGTTGGTATCACCCCGGGGTAATCCGCAGTGAAGCTGGATACGCTTAACCTTTTATTTGGGATTTCCCAATTAATTTTGATTTTTACCTAGCGTTACTCAGCTTCACTCTGAATTCTGTGCCGACGTCCGGACCTTCTGTGTTGTGTGTTCCCTTATTTGTTAATTGTCATGTGTGTTAGTCCCCTTTGTTTTGTTTGACCACTCCCGCCCCCCCCCCCATACTGAGATCACCATCCTGGTGATTATCAGTAGGCTGTGTATGTAGCTACCTTTGTAATTTTAATGCATTTTGGAACTTTTCTGAGCATTTTTGATTATAATAAATTATTTAATCTTTTCCTCTAGTTTCAGTCCATACCCACTACTGTACTAAGTAGCAACTTTTTACACCCCTGAAGTCCACCTTGGGGTGTTCCCCTTTTCTTTTTTTGCTACAAATATATATACCTGTACAACATGTACCGTACACATTAAGTAAACTAAATAATTACTCAACTTAGAGGTCAAGATGTAATGTCCATAGTTCCTTGCTCAGTCCAACTCCCAAAAGCGTCTCCAAAGTTATCCAGCTTCAGGCAGCCATGTCTTCTTCCTTTGTCCTTCCAAACACCAACTCTTGTTCAAACACACATCACTCTCCCAACCCTTTCCAAGCCCCTCCCACCCATTTCCTGCTTCCTGCAAAGAATGTCCAGACATATCAATGGAGGGGGGGGAAGGGTCACTGTAACTAAACCTAAACTCTATATTATTATCATAAAGTCACTTTAGAAATTGTCATAGCAACACAATATGATGGCCGTACCTGTCCTTGCAGCCATACAGAGCAGAAGTCCACAGTACCATTTCCAAAATTACTACATACAACTTGGATTTTTCACTGGCCCAATTACTCTTATGCCCTGTACACACGATCGGATTTCCGATGTAATAAAATCCGATGGAATTTTCCATCGGAATTCCGATGAAGCTGAATTCCATCAGTCTTGCATACACACTGTCAGACTAAATTCCGACGGTCCAAAACGTGGTGACGTAAAACACTACGATGAGCCGAGAAAAATTAAGTTCAATGCTTCTGAGCATGCGTCGACTTGATTCTGAGCATGCGTGGATTTTTCTCCAATGGAATTCCACACAGACGAACGGAATTTCCCATCGGAAAAATTTAAAACATGTTCTTTTTTTACTCTGATGGAAAAAAGTCCGATGGGGCCCACACACGATCGGAATTTCCGATGAAAAAAGTCCATCTGACTTTTTTCATCTGAAAATTTGATCGTGTGTACAGGGCATTACACCACACTTCCCTCTCTAATGCCTGGTACACATGATGAGATTATCAGACGAATGATCTTCCTTTTTTTTGCATGTTAATCTCATGTCGAAAATTAAGAGTTTACTAAAGTTGTGAAAATTCTCGTACGACAGAAAAAAAATTCAGAAGTGATGCAATGTGTTGTAGTGTATTTGTATTGTATTTTCGAACAACAACTGTACTGATTGAATGAAAATCGTACAATCTGGTATCGTACGAGAAAACTTTTCATGCTTGTCCAATTGGAAATTATCGTATGAACTGTCGTGATTGGCTCTCAAAATCTCTGTACTAACGATCAGATTATCGTATGATCGCTTCAAAACTGGTATTTTTCGTACTATTTTCTGATCGTGTGCACGGGCCTTAAGTCTGCCTACTTTAAATCACTAGTCATGCACACCGTTAACAGAGCTAGAATGTGCATTAACTTTACCGGGGCAAAAAAATCCCCACCGAGGCTAACGGATTGGACGGACACAAACAGTTTGCTGAGATGGAGGAGCTAATCAATATTGCTCAAGATGCTCCCTCCAAATTCACACAAACTTGGGCATGTTGGCTACACTTCCAAGAGTCTGCAGACTACTCCCACCTCTTGACTAGTCCTTCTTAATCATTTGTATAATTGAGGATAGCTTCCCTGACAAGGTTCATCTGTACTTTCCAGACTAAGGAAGACGGGGCCTAAATCGCACCCCTATTTATCTTCCATTTCCATCCATAGTCAAAACAGGAATAAAGAGGAAATCCCTCCAAAGTAACGAAATCCAAGAGTGTCCCCACTGGAAGATTTCCCCTCCATTCCTGTCCTGGTGTCAACCCCAAATTTTGGATTCATTTTTTTTACTTTCACTTTAACTAATAACAGTAAACAGGACAAATAGAGAGGGTGAATCTACCTAATGGGCACAGACAGAACAAGAAGTCTTCCCTTAATTATACTTTAACTTGCAATGTAGTTGTGTGTGGGGAACTGTGTGAAATGCTTTTGCAAAACACTAGTGTACTATACTCACAGCCACTCCTTTGTCTGAGGTTTTGGTTACTTCCTCATAAAAATAAATTTGATTTGGTGTTTTGTGTATCTACAGTATGCTGACTGTTGCTTAAAATATTGTTTTCTAGTAAAAACTCATCTATGTGGTCTTTTATTAAACTCTCAAGCACCTTCCCAACTATAGAAGTTAACTACTTCAGCCCCAAAAGGTTTACCTTTCATGACCAGGCCATTTTTTGCGATACGACAATGCGTTAATTTAACTGACAATTGCGCTGGTCTGCAACGCTGTACCCAAAAAAAAAAAATGATGTAATTTTTTTCCCACAAATAGAGCTTTTTTTTTGTGGTATTTGATCACCTCTGGAAATTTTATTTTAATAAACAAAAAAAGACAGACAATTTTGAAAAAAACAATATTTTTTACTTTCTGCTATAAAACACACCCAATAAAAATGTTTTAAATATATAAAAATATTTTAAAATATAAACATATATTAAAAATATGTATTCTGCTACATGATTTTGGTTAGAAAAACATTTATTGATTGGTTTGTGCAAAACTTATAGCGTCTATGGGATAGATCAAATCTGACACGAAGTGAACATTTTTGGGGACCAGTGACACCAATACAGTGATCAGTGCTAAAAAAATGCACTGTCACTGTACCAATGACACTGGCAGGGAAGGGGTTAATATCGAGGGAACTCAAAGGGTTAAATGTGCACCTAGGGAGTATTTTTTAACTGTGTGGGGGGTGCTTTGGCTGCTAGAAGAGAGAGATCCATCCTGCTTAGCAGAAACACAGGATCTCTGTCTCCCCTACTAGCAGAACGGCGATCTTCCTTGTTTACATACGCAGACCGCCATTCTGTGTCTCTCGTGAATGATCGGAGAGTCCACTGGACCCATTGATTGTCTCCTGCTGTGTCCAATCACAACAGGAGCTGGTCGCAGGCGGAAGGGACGTGATTTCGCCCTGTGGGAGCCGCCGCACCACAGTACATGTACGTGGGGCGGTCAGCAACCAGTTAAACTAGCCGGTCTGTAATTACTTGATAAAGACTTTGATCTCTTTTCAAAAATAGGCACCACACTGGCCTTGCACAAAGTGGTACTGAGCTAGTCATTAAAGACTCTCTAAAAATTAGAAACATCAGCTTTAAAATAACAGAGCTTAACCCTTTAACCACTTAAGGACCGCCGCCTGTACATTTACGTCGGCAGAGCTTCACGAACAGGCATAAGCATGTACCTGTACGTCCCCTTTAAGATGCCGCCGTGTGGTCGCGTGCGTGCCGCAGACGGCGCGCTTGCGACCCTGCCGCTTTCTCTGTGAGCCCGACCGCGGGTCCCGCGGACTCGATCGCCGCGGGATACCCGCGATCGTCTCACGGAGAGATAGAGAGGGGAGATGCTAGTGTAAACAAGCATCTCCCCACTCTGTCTAGTGACAATGACACTGATCTCCGGTCGGTGTAGTTGGAGCTGAGATCAGTGTCATGTCACACACAGCCCACCCCCCTACAGTAAGAAGCACTCCCTAGGAAACACTTAACCCCTACAGTGCCACCTACTGGTTAACCCCTTCAGTGCCAGTGTAATTTTCACAGCAATCAGTGCACTTTTATAGCACTGATCGCTGTAAAAATGACAATGGTCCCAAAAATGTGTCAAAAGTGTCCGATGTGTCCGCCATAATGTTGTAGTCATGATAAAAATTGCTGATCGCCGACATAACTAGTAAAAAAAAAATATTAATAAAAATGCCATAAAACAGTCCCCTATTTTGTAGACGCTATAACTTTTGCGTAAACCAATCAATAAACGCTTATTACTATTTTTTTTACCAAAAATATGTAGAAGAATACGTATCGGCCTAAACGGTGGAAAAAAAAAGTTTTTTTATATATTTTTGGGGGATATTTATTATAGCAAAAAGTAAAAAATATTGCATTTTTTTCAAAATTGGCGCTCTATTTTTGTTTATAAGGCAAAAAATAAAAACCGCAGAGGTGATCAAATACCACCAAAAGAAAGCTCTATTTGTAGGAAAACAAAGACATCAATTTTGTTTGGGAGCCACGTTGCAGGGCCGCGCAATTGTCAGTTAAAGCGACGCAGTGCCGAAAAAGTGGCCTGGTCTTTGACCAGCAAAATGGTCCGGGGCTGAAGTGGTTAAGGACACATGAGTGTAAAGCCCTGTACACACAGGCCAAATGTTGGGATACATAGATTGCTATACTAACTTTGCATAGTTAGAACAGTGGCTCCGACCGGAGCTGACAGTTACTCATCGTGTGTACAAGGCTTAAGCTACCTCGTCCTGGTGCTTTATTCACCTTTATTTGTATCTACATGCTTTTGGACTATATCTATTTTGAGCCATTTTGGTTCTTTTCTTATCTCCGTTATGGACTTGAGCTCTCTCATTTTCCTTTGTATACATAGGGCTAAAGAGTGTATGTATTATATTTGCCTTCTTTTTGTCTACAGTCACCAACTGTAAATTACCGTAAAAAGCGCACATGCTCAGACCTGACTTTTTTACTGTTAATATATTTGAAGAAATTTTGGGGTTGGTCCTACTCTACTTTGCAACTTGTCATTCGTTTTCAATTTTTGCAGCTTTGATTTCTTTTTTATGTTCTGTTATATTATTTGTACATTATAAATGATTATAGTTTTCCTTCATTTTTATATTTTGAAATGCTTTTCTCTTATTATTTAAAGTGGTTGTACAGTCACGATTCACAAATCACAAAACCTGGAATCCCCTCTATTACAGAAAGACATACTGTGCAGTATCTGTGTTTAAAGCGGAGGTTCACCCAAAATAACATCTATATACGAGCACACTCCTTACACTACTAACATGCCCAGTAGCCACATCTTTTTTTTTTTGTATGTTGTACATACCGTATTATGTCAATTTCGGCTTCCGGGTACTCACTCCCGCGGGAGTAGGCGTTTCTATTCTGGCGCAATGTAATCTGGGAGTTCGCCCAGATGTGACATGTCCTGCAGAAAAAGTTCCCCCGGCGGATAAGGTCCCCCCTGTACTGCGCAAGCGCTGCACGAACCTCAACAGAGTTTCCGAAAATAGCCGAACATGTAGAGCTGCGAGTCGGCTCTACACGGCGCCTGTGCAGTCAGCTCTACGCGGCTCCTAGTCATTGCGCAGGCGCAGTGCAGAGCTAACTCGCAGCTCTACGTGTTCGGCTACTTTCGGAAACTCCGTTGAGGTTCGTGCCGCGCCTGCACAGTACAGGGGGGACCTTATCCGCCGGGGGGACCTCCTTCAGCAGAACACTGTCCACCGCTACCAGGAAGTCAGTGCTTGTGGGCTTCACAATGCCCACAAGCAAAATGGAAAATTCCTACAGCTGATTTTAAAAGTTCATCTTTTGCCCGAAAAACGACAGGGGAGGTTTGAAGTCACCAAACACGTGAGTACTAATTGTTGTTCTAAAAATACTTTGAATGCAACCGAAAAAATAAAATAATTTGCCGCGGAACCTCCGCTTTAATTATGCAGGAAAATACCTAATTTCAGAGCGCTGCTGTGCGCACACATGACCTCCCAGAGCTCAGCCTCCCTGATCTGAGGACTACAGTGGGAAGGGCTGAGATTCTCCAATGACGTCAGCCAGGAGGAGAGGAGGAGAGTGGTGGGAGGTCACGTAAGCGCACAGCAGCGCTATGAAATAAGGTATTTTGCTGCATAGTTTTTAAAACACAGATACTGCACAGAATACCTTTCTGTAACAGAGGGGCTTCCAGGATTTGGGATTAGTGATTTTACAGCCATAGCAGTGGAAGGGGAGGGGCAGGGAGAAGATGACTGACACAGAGACTCCTGAGCTGACAGGCAGGGAGGGAGGGGGAGAGGGGAAGAAGGGGAGACTGTGGGCTGACAGAGGCACGTAAACTGACCATGGTATTATGGATCAGCAGCCATGATTACTGTGGTCAGCACTTCATATTTCCTGTATGCTATGTGTAATTCCCAATATTTTTGTATTCTGTATGTATAGAGGTTGTACAGTAGCACTTCTTTTGTACTGTAAGCTGGGTACAATTTTCAGTACTGTATTTGTTCCTTTTCTCTAAATAAGAACGCAGTTCTTATGGCAGCATGGACATTTTTCTTGCATCCTGACTCTGAAGTGCCTCTTGGCCTTGTTAATTTTCCCTAGGTGCGCTGCTCAACATATCCTATTTTCCAAGTGCGCATTCTTAATCCCTCTTTAAAATATTTACAGTAGCTGTGCCTCTTTAAATATTTATTAACACCCCATTTTTCCAAGGTGCTTACCACTTCCTTATCACCCTAAAAATGGTTCTCATGGGTTGACATCTCTGCACCATGTACACTATCATTATCAAATCAAACACATTCAGAAAACTGCTGTGAGTGTGATGTCTATATGAAGACAACACATAGCACAGCAGTTATGCAGACAACCTGAAGTTAATATGTAAATTCCAATGGCATTGTAAGGAGAATTTTAGAAATCCCTACATTTCCTTAGGGCAGTTGGTAGTATTACTTATTGTAGTCTTTTGGATCACCAGGAAGGAATGTTTATTTTGATGAATTGGTTGTAGGAATCTGTCGCTATTTGAACTTTGCACCTCTGACACTGAACTGTTTTATTACCTTTGAGCTTTGTCCACTCAATTGTAATAGGCTAAAGATTATTTTCCATTTTAACGCAGTATTAAACCAATTCTTAGATGTGTTGGCTGTATTCGTTTTTTTAGGCTTTCTTTCTTCTATTTTCAAATGAAGATTCAGCCAGTAAGTCTGTTGTTTTTCAAAAGAACACGCTCTCTTAGAGTTACAGGGATGAGACAGACCATTTAAAGTAGTAATAACTAGAGTTGAGCGGACACCTGGATGTTCGGGTTCGACAGGTTCGGCCGAACTTCGGAAAAAAGTTCGGGTTCGGGACCGAACTTTAACCCGAACCCGGACCCGAACCCGATTGAAGTCAATGGGGACCCGGACTTCTAAGGACTAAAAAGGCTCTAAAAAAGTAATGGAAAGGGCTAGAGGGCTGCAAATGGCAGCAAAATGTTGTTAAGAGCATGGCAAGTGCTCTGCAAACAAATGTGGATAGGGAAATAACTTAAAATAACATAAAAAAAATAAAAAAATAAAAAAATATGCTGGAGGCCCCCTTTTCAGCAGAAGAGGTACGGGAAGTCATTAAGAACCTCAGAAACTCAACGGCACGATGCCACACATATGGTGAGAATGCCCCAGAATACGCCCTTTCTGGAATAAATTATTCAATTTAATGGATAAGCTAGTGAGAAAATAAAATACTTTGAAATAAAAATGTAGCGGGGTGCTAAATTTAAGGGAAGTGTTTGAGTGGTAAATAGGCTCAAACACCCTAATTCTGTAGGATTCATGGACCATTTTGTCCTCGGGAGACAGTATTGGTGTGCAGTTCCCTGCGGCCTACAGGTGGCGCTGCCATGGTAGGCTAGGGTTGAACCGCAGATACAGTGCTGTGCCTTTTGTGTCCCCTCTTGGCAGTAGTACAGCGGGGCGGGGAACCTGCTGTGCATGCCGGGAGAGCATATAAAAGGGGCAGACCTTTGGCCTAGGGGCTGATGTCCAGTGGGGTCCACGCCCAGGTGCCTTCGGCCTGGGTGCATGTGTTCCTGTTCTATCTCGGGTACATTTAGCCCGGGGTGAGGTACTATCCTGGAGTTCCTGCTGCCCTGGGTACGGAGGCCTAGGTGCAGGAGTAAAGCCTGGAGTCCAGAGCCTTCGTCTGGAGTCCGCTAAGGGTCGAGGAGTCTTAGGGTGCCGCCTCGTGTAGGGGACCATGTTCCAGGGAAGGGAGGATCATTCTGATGCGGGAGTCACGGTGAAGGAAGGGTCTGTTGACTCCCTGGAGAGATGTCTTCCCCTTGATATGGGCTAGGTTCGTAGAAGGAGAAGCTCAAGGTCATCTTGACTGTATCAGAGGCCTTATTCACCCGGCCCGTGGCAGGGGCCTTATACACCCTGGTCTGTGGCAGAGACCAAAGTTCTCCAGGTCCGTGGCAGGGGCCTTGTACACCCGGTCTGTGGCAGAGACCAACCTCAAGGTCTGTGGCAGAGACCGTGCACCTAAAACTGTTTGAGAAACCTAAGCAGTGAAGTGAATGTGCTACGTTTGTGCCTGGACCTCCTCCACACCTTAAGCTGTCCTGTTTCTTTGCTCTAACCTTTTCTATCCGAGTAGAGTTTATTTTGCCATGAGAGAATAAGAGTTGTAATTTCAGCTGGTGTGGACATTGACTTTACTGGGAATTAAGGGACTTGCCTCTACCTATAGTAGAGGTGAGAATCATCCTCTGGAGGAGTTTTGACTCCGGCTGTGGACACGGCCCGTCAAGTACACCGCTCAACCTCTTTATATAGGAGGGTACGGGCTGGTAGTGCGGTGTGCCTTTCTCCCTCCTGCGAGGAGCCAACAACATAAAGGCAGGTAAGGGGGAAAGGATCTGTGAGCTACAAAAAAATTCAATAAAAATTATAATCTTGACCTAGGAGGACGAGGTCCATATGGAGTAGGAGGTTGAGGTGGCGGTGGATGTGGCTGTGTAGGTGGAAGCGGCGGTGGAGGAGGACGAGGTAGCCAACACTGGTTCAAAAATACAACAATGGCTGGGTAAGGCCGGTGATGTGTCGAATTCTGTCCCCCGTCAAATAGTGTCCACCCTGTACTGCGCTTGCTCAGTATGTAGGACAAGGGGATTTCGAAAATCTCCCAAGACGAACGGCGCCTGCGTGGTGAGTTCAGGTGAAGGCCACACCATCCGTGGTTTAAGCCGAGCCAAGTGAGGCCGTGCCCGAAGCGTGGCGATCGAACCGAGCCCGTGAGGGGCCCTGTTACTATGTGCTACCGTATGTCCACTTGGATGGTGGGGCTTGAACCTGCACTCACTGCACAGGCGCCGTTCATCTTCGGAGATTTTGTGAATCTCCTTGTCCTCTGTACTGCGCAAACGCTGCGCCTTCGCAGTATGGGCCGGTCACAATCCGATGGCCGGACAGTTTTTGTCACAACACCTGTATACATGTCTATTCTGCACAAGGTACGGACAAGTCCTGTGGGATCCATGCCTGGTTCATTTTAATGAACGTGAGCTTGTCCACATTGGCTCTGGACAGGCGGCTGCGCTTGTCTGTGATAACGCCCCATGCCGTGCTAAATACACGTTCAGATAATACACTGGCTGCAGGGCAGGCCAGCACCTCCAAGGCATAAAGGGCAAGCTCAGGCCATGTGCCCAATTTGGAGACCCAGAAGTTAAAGCGGGCAGACCCGTCATCCAGTACGTGTAGGCCTGTGGACACATACTGCTCAACCATGTTGGTGAAATGCTGCCTCCTGCTAAGACGTTCCATCTCAGCTGGTGGTGCTGGTTGTTGTGGCGTGCTGACAAAGCTTTTCCACATTTCAGCCATGCTAACCCTGCCTTCTGAGGTCCTGCCGGTGCCCCGGCTGCGTTGGCGACCTCTTCCTCCTCCTCTGCCTTCGCCTTGTGATTCCACCGTACGCCCGCTGTCAGGTGGGAATGCCACCAGCAGCGCGTCTACCAGCGTGCGCTTGTACTCGCGCATCTTACGATCCCGCTCCAGTGAGGGAATTAAGGACTGTACATTGTCCTTGTAACGGGGATCCAGCAGGGTGGCCACCCAGTAATCAGCACCAGTTAAAATGTGGGCAACTCGGGAGTCATTGCGGAAACACTGCAGCATGTAATCGCTCATGTGTGCCAGGCTGCCCAGAGGCAAAGAAAAGCTGTCCTCTGTGGGAGGTGTATCGTCTGTGTCCTCTGTATCCCCCCAGCCACGCACCAGTGATGGCCACAAGCTGGTCTGGGTGCCACCCTGCTGTGAAAATGGCTCCTCCTCCTCCTCCTCCATCTCCTTCTCCACCTCGTCATCCTCCAGAACTGTGCCCTTTTTGCCGGACAATTGTGTACCTGGCGTTTGTTGGTGCAGGAACCCACCCTCGTAGCCACTTGTGAAAGACTGCCCTGAAAGCCTTTGAAATGATCCAGATTCCTCCTCCTCCTCCTCATCCTCCTGTGCCACATCCTCTTCCATCATCGCCCGAAGCGGTTTTTCAAGGAGGCATAGAACTGGGATAGTAACGCTAAGAACGGCGTCATTGGCACTGGGCATGTTGGTGGAGTACTCGAAACAGCGCAACAAGGCACACAGGTCTCACATGGAGGCCCAGTTATTGGTGGTGAAGTGGTGCTGTTCCGCAGAGCGACTCACGCGTGATTGCTGCAGCTGAAACTCCACTATCGCCTGCTGCTGCTCGCACAGTCTGGCCAGTTTGTGCAAGGTGGAGTTCCACCTTGTGGGCACGTCACATATGAGGCGGTGAGCGGGAAGGCCGAAGTTACGCTGCAGCGCTGACAGGCGAGCAGCAGCAGGGTGAGAACGCTGAAAGTGCGCACACACAGCCCGCACTTTCTGCAGCAGCTCTGGCATATTGGGGTAATTTTTAAGGAACCTCTGGACCACCAAGTTCAGCACATGCGCCAGGCAAGGGATGTGCGTCAAACCGGCTAGGCCCAGAGCTGCTACGAGATTTCGCCCATTATCGCACACCACCAGGCCGGGCTTGAGGCTCACTGACAGCAACCACTCATTGGTCTGTTGTTCCATGTCCCTCCACAACTCCTGCGCGGTGTTGGGTTTTTCAACCAAACAGGAAAGTTTTAAAACTGCCTGCTGTCGTTTACCCCTGGCTGTGCTGAAGTTGGTGGTGAAGGTGTTACGCTGACCGGATGAGGAGGCGGTAGAGGATGAGGAAGCGGAGTAGGAGGAGTTAGCAACAGGAGGCAAACTGAAGCGCCCTGCAATCCTCGGTGGTGGAAGGACATGCGCCAAACTGCTATCTGCCTCAGGCCCAGCCGCCACTGCATTTACCCAGTGTGCTGTTAGGGAGATATAACGTCCCTGACCGTGCTTACTGGTCCACGCATCCGTAGTTAGGTGGACCTTGCCACAGATGGCGTTGCGCAGTGCACACCTGATTTTGTCCCCCACTTGGTTGTGCAGGGAAGGGATGGCTCGCCTGGAAAAATAGTGGCGGCTGGGCACGACGTACTGTGGGACAGCCAATGCCATCAGGCTTTTAAAACTCTGCGTCTCCACCATACGGAATGACAGCATTTCAAAGGCCAGGAGTTTTGAAATGCTGGCATTCAGGGCCAGGGATCGCGGGTGGCTAGGGGGGTACTTCCTCTTCCGCTCCAATGTTTGGGAGATAGACAGCTGAACGCTTCCATGGGACATTGTGGAGATGGTTGGTGACCCAGGTGGTAGTGTTGCTGGCAGATCCTCTGTTTGCGGGGTGGCAGGTGCCACTGTCACTACAGAGGTGGATGAAGAGGCCGAGACTGCAGCAGAAGAGGAAGCAGGAGGAGCCAGAGACCTTTCTTGGTTTTTGAGGTGTCTACTTCACTGCAGCTCGTGCTTTGCACTTAGATGCCTGGTCATGCAGGTTGTGCTCAGGTTGAGAACGTTTATGCCTCGCTTCAGCCTCTGATTGCACAGCCTGAAAACCACTCGTGTCTTGTCATCAGCACATTGTGTGAAGAACTGCCATGCTAGGGAACTCCTTGGACCTGGCTTTGGTGTGCTCGGTCCCTTGCTGCGTTGGGCAGTAGCAGACATACTGTCTAGGGGACGGACGCTCCGCTTTTGCACCCTGCTCCCTCTTCTGCTGTGCTGGTGGCTCTGTGCGACCACCGCCTCTTCCTCCAAACTACACTGGTCACCTGCATAACGTTCATTCCATGTGGGGTCGAGGACCTCATCGTCCTCCACATCATCTTCCACCCAGTCTTCACCCCTGCCCTCCTTGTCTGTCTGCACAATTGCGAAAGCAGCAGCAGTTGGCACCTGTGTTTCGTCATCATTCGAGACGTACTGGGATGGTCCTCCCATGTACTCATCATGAAACATAAGTGGTTGGGCATCGGTGCACTCAATCTCTTCCACTTCTGGGGCAGGGCTAGGTGGATGGCCCTGGGAAACCCTGCTAACAGAGTCATCGAAAAGCAGAAGAGACTGCTGCATGATTTGGGGCTCAGACTGCTTGGCTGATTTGCAAGGGGGTGAGGTGAAAGACTGATGGACATGGGTTTCAGGTGCCAACTCTGATCTTTCATCAGAAGAGTGGGTGGGAGACAATGTGAAGGAACCCGAGGCACTGTCAGCAACCCAATCTACTATCGCCTGTACTTGTCCTGGCCTAAACATTCGTACAGCCTCATTAGGCGCGACAAAATACCGCCGCAGGCTCGGTCGCCTACTCGCACCTGAGGAAGGTGTTTCACTTGTGCGTGTATCTGGTACAGATCCACCACGTCCTCTCCCTGCAACAGGAGCTCCACCAGCAGCACCACGACCGGGGCCACCACGTCCCTTTGACCTTCTCCTCATATTTTCCAAATTTAGGATGTTGCCCTAAATGGGTGTTTTTGGAAGAGCAGAACACACCCACAGTACGTAACCGCTGAATCGCACAGCTACAGAACTGCAGAAAATGCTATTCAAAAAAAATGTTGTTTTTTTAGTATAGAACAGTAGAAGAAAACTATTTAGAAATTGTTTATTTCACACACCTCCAAATATGTATAACACACTGCAAACTATTTTTTGTGCCCCTAAACGGCGTTTTTTGGAAGAGCAGAACACACCCACAGTACGTAACCGCTGAATCGCACAGCTACAGAACTGCAGAAAATGCTATTCAAAAAAAATTTTGTTTTTTTAGTATAGCACATTAGAAGAAAACTATTTAGAAATTGTTTATTTCACACACCTCCAAATATGTATAACACACTGCAAACTATTTTTTGTGCCCCTAAACGGCGTTTTTTGGAAGAGCAGAACACACCCACAGTATGTAACCGCTGAATCGCACAGCTACAGAACTGCAGAAAATGCTATTCAAAAAAAATTTTGTTTTTTTTAGTATAGCACAGTAGAAGAAAACTATTTAGAAATTGTTTATTTCACACACCTCCAAATATGTATAACACACTGCAAACTATTTTTTGTGCCCCTAAACAGCGTTTTTTGGAAGAGTAGAACACACCCACAGTACGTAACCGCTGAATAGCACAGCTACAGAACTGCAGAAAATGCTATTCAAAAATAATGTTGTTTTTTTAGTATAGCACAGTAGAAGAAAACTATTTAGAAATTGTTTATTTCACACACCTCCAAATATGTATAACACACTGCAAACTATTTTTTGTGCCCCTAAACGGCATTTTTTGGAAGAGCAGAACACACCCACAGTACGTAACCGCTGAATCGCACAGCTACAGAACTGCAGAAAATGCTATTCAAAAAAAATGTTGTTTTTTTAGTATAGCACAGTAGAAGAAAACTATTTAGAAATTGTTTATTTCACACACCTCCAAATATGTATAACACACTGCAAACTATTTTTTGTGCCCCTAAACGGCGTTTTTTGGAAGAGCAGAACACACCCACAGTATGTAACCGCTGAATCGCACAGCTACAGAACTGCAGAAAATGCTATTCAAAAAAAATTTTGTTTTTTTTAGTATAGCACAGTAGGAGAAAACTATATAGAAATTGTTTATTTCACACACCTCCAAATATGTATAACACACTGCAAACTATTTTTTGTGCCCCTAAACGGTGTTTTTTGGAAGAGCAGAACACACCCACAGTACGTAACCGCTGAATCGCACAGCTACAGAACTGCAGAAAATGCTATTCAAAAAAAATGTTTTTTTTTTAGTATAGCACAGTAGAAGAAAACTATTTAGAAATTGTTTATTTGACACACCTCCAAATATGTATAACACACTGCAAACTATTTTTTGTGCCCCTAAACGGCGTTTTTTGGAAGAGCAGAACACACCCACAGTACGTAACCGCTGAATCGCACAGCTACAGAACTGCAGAAAATGCTATTCAAAAAAAATGTTTTTTTTTAGTATAGCACAGTAGGAGAAAACTATATAGAAATTGTTTATTTCACACACCTCCACATATGTATAACACACTGCAAACAATTTTTTGTGCCCCTAAACATCATTTTTTGGAAGAGCAGAACACACCCACAGTACGTAACCGCTGAATCGCACAGCTACAGAACTGCAGAAAATGCTATTCAAAAAAAATGTTGTTTTTTTAGTATAGCACAGTAGAAGAAAACTATTTAGAAATTGTTTATTTGACACACCTCCAAATATGTATAACACACTGCAAACTATTTTTTGTGCCCCTAAACGGCGTTTTTTGGAAGAGCAGAACACACCCACAGTATGTAACCGCTGAATTGCACAGCTACAGAACTGCAGAAAATGCTATTAAAAAAAAATTTTGTTTTTTTAGTATAGCACAGTAGGAGAAAACTATATAGAAATTGTTTATTTCACACACCTCCACATATGTATAACACACTGCAAACAATTTTTTGTGCCCCTAAACAGCGTTTTTTGGAAGAGCAGAACACACCCACAGTACGTAACTGCTGAATCGCACAGCTACAGAACTGCAGAAAATGCTATTCAAAATTTTTTTTTTTTTTTTAGTATAGCACAGTAGGAGAAAACTATATAGAAATTGTTTATTTCACACACCTCCACATATGTATAACACACTGCAAACTATTTTTTGTGGCCCTGAATGGCTCTTTTTGCAAGCGTACATTAAAGTGAAAATTTTATTTTTTTGCCCTAAACGGGTCTTTTTTTGCACGAGCAAAATAAAATGCAAATTTATTTATTTTTTTGCCCTATGGGTCTTTTGGAAAAGAGCACAATAAAGTGCCTTTTTTTTCCCCCCTAAATGGATCTTTTTCAAAGAGCAGAATACACCCACAGTATGGAAACGGTGTATCTCTCAACGTAATATGCAGTGCTGGTGCACTGAGCTTGCAGATAAAAGTTAGATTTTCTCTGACACTGGGCTCATAGCAGTGTAAAAAGACTGTGCACTGCAACACAAACAGGTAAACCTATGCAGATCGCTGATTTTAATCTCTGAATCTGGACTCCTATATAAGATATCTCTCTCCCTGAAAGCACCAACAGGAACCTGGCCCTACACTACACTGTCTCTCTATCTTTTCCCTCAGATTGCAGAATCAGGACTACCTCATGTATTTTACAATCTCTCCCTATTAGCAACAGCAGCAGCCAAGATCCTCTCCCTATCTATTCTGAAGCAGAGTGACGTGTGTGCTGTGTGCCTCTAGCTTATATAGAAGCTGGGTCACATGTTGCACTGACCAATCACAGCCATGCCATTAGTAGGCATGGCTATGATGGCCTCTAAGGGCACACCAGCTAATCAAAAGGTGATTGGCTGGCCCCTGAAGCATTTCTAAATGCGTAATTAGATTGCTGAACCCGAACCCGAACCCGGACTTTTGCGCAAAGTCCGGGTTCGGGTTCGGGTTCTGGAAAAAGCTAAAGTTCGGTACGGACCCGAACTTTACAGTTCGGGTTCGCTCAACACTAGTAATAACCCAAAACCAAAAATGTATTATACTGTATTGCAGCTTACCAATCCTTAGATGTGATGGATGCGTTAGTTTTCTTTTCTTTGGCTTTTTTCCCCTCTGTTTTTACCGGGTGATCTGGCCAGTGACACACCTCCTGTATTAGTATGACACAACTGACTATGGAATGAGCACAGGAGGCAAAGCAGGCAGCAGCATTGTCAGTCTGGGGCGAGGGTAGTGTTAAATTTATTAGCAGATTTAGATACACTAAAATTTAAGCCAAACTACAGCTCCAACTTTATAAGCAGTTACAGCAAACTGTTTTTTATTTCTATTTGGGATAAAGGTTTTGCATGAATAAATAAAAGCTGATCGTTTTAATCACACCTCTCATGCCGCGTACACACGACCGTTTTTAATGACAAGAAATTTTTTTTTTTTTAAATGGTCATTAAAAATGATCGTGTGTGGGCTTTCCAGCAGTTTTCCTGACGAGAAAAACGCAGAGAATCACAACGAGAAAAATTGGAACATGCTCTAATTTTTCACGTCGTTTTTTACATCGTCGTTTTTCTCGTCATGAAAAACGGCCATGTGTGGGCTTTAACGACGTGAAAAAAAATGCGCATGCTCAGAATCAAGTATGAGACGGGAGCGCTCGTTCTGGTAAAACTAGCGATCGTAATGGAGATAGCACATTCGCTGTAATGGACTGAAAAGCACGAGGCTGAAAAGCACGAATCGTCTCTCAACAAACTTTACTAACATGAAGGGTGGCACCATCCGAATGGAACTTCCCTTTTATAGTGCCGTCGTACATGTTGGATGTCACCGCGCTTTACTCAAACATTTTTTTCAACAATAGTGTGTAGGCAAGGCAGGCTTGAGAGGAAACACGAAAAATCACATCGAGAAAAATGCAGTTTTTTTTCAATGACATTAAAAACGGTCATGTGTACACGGCATCAGTGTTAAGTGGTTTGTCTCATCCATGTAAACAGGTACATTCTTCTTAAGAGCTTGAGCTTTTGAAAAACAACAGACTTGCTGGCTGAATAACCAGGTGGAAATAAAAGAAAGCCTAAAAAAAGAAACAAATGCAGCCATCACATCTAATGCCCCATACACACGATCATTTTTAATGTCATTTTTAAAACTGACGTTTTTCTTGTCATTTTTTTTCTTGTTTCCTCTCAAGCCTGTCTTGCGTACACACCATCATTTTAAAAAATGTTCAAGAAAAGCGCAGTGACGTACACCACGTACGACGGCACTATAAAGGGGAAGTTCCGTTCGAATGGCGCCACCCTTCATGTTAGTAAAGTTTGTTGAGAGACGATTCGCTCTTTTCAGTCTAGTGCTTTTCAGTCCGTTACAGCATGACGAATGTGCTATCTCCATTACGAACGCTAGTTTTACCAGAACGAGCGCTCCCGTCTCATACTTGATTCTGAGCATGCGCATTTTTTTTCACGTCGTTAAAGCATACACACTATCGTTTTTCACGTCGTTAAAAAAAACGACATGAAAAACGATGTGAAAAAAGAGAGCATGTTCGAAATTTTTAATGCCCGTTTTTCACGTCGTTAAAAATGCTCTGGAGCATACACACGATCATTTTTAATGGCCATTTTTTTTAATGGCATTTTTAACGGCATGAAAAACGATCGTGTGTATGGGGCATAAGAATTGGTAAGCTGCAATATAATTTTGGTTTAATAGCGCTTTAATACTGTTTTAATACCGCGTTATCCCTGGCATGGGTACTTAAAATGATCAGCTTATATTTATTTATGTAAATACTTTATTCCAAAAGGAAACAAAAACAGTTTGCTGAAACATTTTGTAAAGTGTTAGCTGAGTTTGGCTTCAATTTGCTACTGCATGTAAATCTGCTAATCCTTCTAACACTCCCCTCCCCATAGACTGACAATGTTGCTGTCCGAAGATGACCCCTGTGCTCCTTCATCCCGAGTGGGGGCACTCTAATACAGGAGGTGAAAACAGAGGGAAAAGGCCTAAGAAAAGCAGACTAATACAGCCACTACATATAATGAATAGTAAGCTGCAAAATATTTCATTTCTGGTTTGGGGTTTAATACCACTTGTAGACATATTGGGATAGTTCCCCCTACTTTTCCTGCGCTCCCTGCAACTTTACTAGATTTAAGGAAAACAAAGATACACATTGAGACCAGCTGTACTGATCACAGAATTACTGAGTTAGGCTACTTTCACACTGGGGAGGTGGGGCGTCAGCAGTAAAGTGACTGTTTAACCAGTTCTGGACCGCCCGCCGCAGTTTTACAGCGGCAGGTTGGCTCGGCTGCGCAAAATCACATTATATAACGTAATTTCGCTCTGTAGCCACTAGGGGCCCCCTGCTCGCCCCCGGTGCCAATGCGAGTGCCGGCGGGCGCGATGACCGCCAGGCACCCGGGATCGCTCGTGACAGAGCGAGAACCAGGAGCTGTGTGTGTAAACACACAGCTCCCTGTTCTTTCAGGGGGAGAAATTACTGATCGTATGTTCATACAAAGTATGAACAGCGATCTGTCATTTTCCCTAATCTGTCCCATCCCCCCTTCAGTTAGAACACACTTTAGGGAACATAATTAACCCCTTGATCGCCCCCTAGTGTTAACCCCTTTCCTGCCAGTGACATTTTTACAGTGATCAGTGCATTTTTATAGCACTGATCGCTGTAAAAATGCCAATAGTCCCAAAAGTGTGTCAAAAGTGTCCGATGTGTCCGCCATAATGTCGCAGTCACGATAAAAACCGCTGATCCCCGCCATTACTATTATAACAAAAAATATTAATAAAAATGACATAAAATGATCCCCTATTTTGTAGACGCTATAACTTTTGCGCAAACCAATCAATAAACGCTTATTGCGATTTTATTTACCAAAAATATGTAGAAGAATATGTATCGGCCTAAACTGAGGAAAAATAAATTTTTATATATATTTTTTGGGGATATTTATTATAGCAAAAAGTTAAAAATATTAAATTTTTTTCAAAATTGTAGCTCTATTTTTGTTTAAAGCGCAAAAAAATAAAAACCGCAGAGGTGATCAAATACCATCAAAATAAAGCTCTATTTGTGGGAAAAAAAGGACGTAAATTTTGTTTGGGAGCCACATCGCACGACCGCGCAATTGTCAGTTAAAGCAACGCAGTGCCGAATCGCAAAAAGTGATCTGATCTTTGGCCAGCCAAATGGTCCGGGGCTGAAGTGGTTAAGCAGCGATTTGCCACCGCTTGATTTCAATAGGCAGGGCGGTGTGGGAGTGGTGTATACACCACTCCCGCACTGCCCCAAAGATGCTGCTTGCAGGACTATTTTTCCCGCCCTGCAATCGTACCGCCCCAATGTGAAAGCACTCAGGCTTTCACACTGGGGCTGCAGGGGAGGCAGTTTTCAGGTGCTTTACAGGTGCTATTTTTAGCACTAAAGCAACCTAAAAACCGCCCCAGTTTGAAAGGGGGTCTTAATGAAGGGGCCACTTCACAATATTATTTGGCATTAGATGCATTGGCTAAGTTCATCTTTTTTTTTCTAAATATTAGCTCCCCTATGTACCAATATAGCATTAATGTACTTATTTAGCAAAAATAAAACAGCTTTCCAGTAATTCTACACAGGCTTACCTCACTCTCTTCATAGCTGTTTAAACACACTGCCTTACTTCCTGGGCAAACTTTAGTTCTTGATCTCATCAGCACACACCCTGCATCATCTACCCTTAGCTGGTCAACTCCTTCCTGTGTCATGACCTAAAGTCTGACCAGGAAGTAAGGCAGAAGTAATCGAGCAGTGTGTTTAAACAGATATGAAGACAGTGAGGTAATCCGGTGTAGAATTAATGGCAAGCTGTTTAATTTTTGCAAAATAAGTACATTAATGCTATATTAGTACATATGGGAGCTGGAATTTGGAACAAAAAAAAAAGTGAGCCAAGGTGAACTTAGCCTTTACAGTGACACTAAACTCTATTAAAAAAAAGAAAACCTCTATTCAAGAATGTATTCTTAATTTTAAAAAGTGCCTTCTATTACTGTCAGCCTCCTCCAAATCTCCAATTACTTTTGTTTTTGCTGCTCTGATCTAACTTCCTGTTAGAGGGTGGCTACATTCATTCTCCATGGGCCCTCTGTATGTAGGAATGTAGCCACCCTCTCTTGCTCACTATGGACTTTGGGATTTCACTAAGTAGTGGATGTGTATGGATTATTTTTTGAACATAAGGATATTGTTTGGTGTCACTTGAAGGCTCCATTGTCAACTGCTTGCTATAAAGTTTCGTTTAGCAGGAGGATTAATGGGTTGACAATAGAAAATATCAATATACTTATCTCATCTACTTGACTTAGTAACAATATCCTTAGCCTAAATGCTTCTTGATATTTTTATTTTGTATCAATGCTCTAACTAGCATTTCTTGTGCAGGGAATAGCTTTGAAACACATTGCTACACTACCATTTCACAACATATAGACATTTATTTATTTATCTGAATGAAGGTTCTTTTAAATAGTGCTAGATTTTACTGTTAAAATTGTGACAGGAGTCACTTTGGGTGGGGGGCTTGTGGAACCCAGCTTACCTTGGAGAGCTCTGGAAGCTCCTGGTGCAGCTCCCTTGGCCCCTCCTATGTGTAAGACACCCTGTGTCCTTTTGGGGCACAGGGTGACCGAGAACTCCAGTTGGGTCTGCCTAACCCAAATCACCGTACAACCACACTAGACTCAGCATTTCCTTTTGACACTACTGTCCTGGATTCGGTTTGTGTGGTTTGTGCTGAAGAAGTGAAGTGTCTCTTTTCACTTGGGACATTAATGTTTGTGAGCAATATCCTTCACCTTTAAAGAGGAAGTAACCCCTCTCTTAAAAAAATAAATTAAAAAATCACCCTGCAAGACAAAGGCATAATGAGCTAGTATGCATAGCATACTAGCTCATTATGTATTACTTACCTGAAATCGAAGCCCCCGCAGCAACCCTCGTTCGGCTCCGGCGCTGTGACTGGCCGGAGCGGCGATGACGTCACTCCCGCGCACTATCCCATTCAAGACCCGGCATGCTCAGTGCGCCTGCACCGTTGTCTATGGCGCGCATGCGCCGTAGACATCGGTGCCCGATTTTCTGCAAATATCTCCTTAACCGAGTTGGTTAAAGAGATATTGCAAGCACCTACAGGTAAGCCTTAATGTAGGCTTACCTGTAAGTGCAAGTAGTATCAGAGGGTTTACAACCACTTTAAGACTGCTAGACTCTTGTGGGATTATTTCACAGACCATTGCTAGATAGTTTGAGGTGGAGTGGGAGTTGTTATGTGCTTGTATGGGACTATTTCTGGCTATATTTTCCTGATGTGCCCTGGTCATTCCTTGTGACACTGACATTGGAAATAACACTACTTTCAGCACTTTGTTACCCAGATTTAAGTGTGGCTGCTGTCCCATGTCTCTAAGTTACCAGGCAGTCACACTTCTCCCAGCCAGGCTTATGGAACTATTATCGGCTACCATTGTTACCACGCCCAACTCCTTTGTATTGTTTGTATTGTTTGTATTACAGGTGAAACTCAAAAAATTTGAATATCGTGCAAAAGTTCATTTATTTCACTAATGCAACTTAAAAGGTGAAATTAATATATGAGATAGACTCATTACATGCAAAGCAAGATAGTTTGTGATTTGTCATAATTGTGATGATTATGGCTTACAGCTCATGAAAACCGCAAATCCACAATCTCAGAAAATTTGAATAAATAAATTTGCAATCAATAAAACAAGGATTGTACATAGAACAATATCAGACCTCTGAAAAGTATAAGCATGCATATGTGCTCAGTACTTGGTTTGGACCCCTTTTGCAGCAATTACTGCCTCAATGCGGCGTGGCATGGAAGCTATCAGCCCGTGGCACTGCTGAGGTGTTATGGAAGACCAGGATGCTTCAATAGCGGCCTTCAGCTCTTCTGCATTGTTCGGTTTCATGTCTCTCATCTTTCTCTTGGCAATGCCCCATAGATTCTCTATGGGGTTCAGGTCAGGCGTGTTTGCTTGCCAATCAAGCACAGTAATCCCACGGTCATTGAAACAGGTTTTGGTGCTTTTGGCAGTGTGGGCAGGTGCCAAGTCCTGCTGGAAAATGAAGTCAGCATCCCCATAGAGCTCTTCTGGTGAAGGAAGCATGAAGTGCTCCAAAATCTCCTGGTAGACGGCTGCGTTGACCCTGGACTTAATGAAGCACAGTGGACCAACACCAGCAGATGACATGGCTCCCCAAATCAACACAGACTGTGGAAACTTCACACTGGACTGGCATCTTGCAGTGTGTGCTTCTACATTCTTCCTCCATACTCTGGGTCCTTGGTTTCCAAATGAGATGCAAAATTTGCTCTCATCAGAAAAGAGGACTTTGGACCACTGAGCAACAGACCAGGTCTGTTTTTCTTTAGCCCAGGTAAGACGCTTCTGACGTTGTTTGATTTTCATGAGTGGCTGGACAAGAGGAATACGACATTTGAAGCCCATGTCCAGGATCCGTCTGTGTTTGGTGGCTCTTGATGCACTGACTCCAGCCTCAGTCCACTCCTTGTGAAAGTCCCCAACACTTTTGAATGGCCTTTTCCTGACAATCCTCTCCAGGCTGCGGTCATCCCTGCTGCTTGTGCACCTTTTTTTCCCACACTTTTCTCTTCCACATAACTTTCTATTAATGTGCTTTGATTCAGCACTTTGGGAACATCCAACTTGCTTATGCAATTACCTTTTGAGGCTTTCTCTCCTAATGGAGGGTGTCAATGATGGTTTTCTGCACAACTGTCAGGTCAGTAGTCTTTCCCATGATTGTGATTCCTACTGAACCAGACCGAGAGACCATTTAAAGGCTCAGGAACCCTTTGCAGGTGTTATGGCTTAGTTAGCTGATTAGAGTGGGACACTTTGAGCCTAGAATATTGCACCTTTTCACAATATTCTAATTTTCTGAGATTGTGGACTTGGGGTTTTCATGAGCTGTAAGTCATAATCATCACAATTATGACAAATCACGGCTTGAATCTTGCTTTGCATGTAATGAGTCTATCTCATATATTAGTTTCACCTTTTAAGTTGCATTAGTGAAAGAAATGAACTTTTGCACGATATTCACATTTTTCGAGTTTCACCTGTACGTGTATCGTGCAGGAAGACTGGGGGCAGGGCAGAGAGGGGAGGGGGGATTCCTCCAACAGCCCTCCCTGCTGATAAAGTGGTCTATTGTTAAAATGTTTGATTTAACTGTGTGTCCCTTATTGCTGATTGGACAGTTTACTCTGCCCTGAATCAGAGGGGGGGGGGCATTGTCCCTGAGTGTATCTATTGTTACATGTGTATGAATAAACAGTTTGATGTTTTTCACCCTACACTGAGTTACGGCTAGTGACTGGGTGGGCTAAAGGGTCTTGGATCGTGTGGTACAGGGCAGAGGAAGAATTTACAGCTGACATAATCCTGTTGAGGACGGAGGTCCGTCACAAAAGCCAAGTCTCAAATCGAAAAAAAATGGCCCAATCTGTCAATATAAAGATCATTTACACATTGGGATTGATTTACTAAAGGTATATAGGTTAGTCACTTGCAAAGGAAGTTGCACTTTGCAAGGGAATTTTTCCCCAGAGCTTAGGAAATGTGGTGACATTTCATTTTGCAAAGAATACCATATGCAAGGAAAGTGAAACAAAACAGTATTTCTGCTTTCACATGATTGGATAATGGAAGTAATCAGAGCTTAATGTCATTAACCCTTATAATTTCTTGAGCAGAATTTTTCTGTTTTGTGAAAAATTATCAGATTAAGGGAAAGAGTAGAGCAAAGGAGGGAGAGCAAATGACTTTCTAGAAGAGAACATTCTAGAAATCTGCCTTAATTCTATTACTACTACTAATAATAATAATAATATTAATAATAGGAATAATATTCAGGGTTTAACCACCGTTCACATCTAGGCATTTTTGGGTGTTTTTCTACTCTAAAGCCCTGTACACACGATCGGTTTGACTGATGAAAACCGTCCGATGGATGGTTTTCATCAGACCAACCGATCGTGTATGGGACCCATAGGTCTTTTTTCCATCGGTTTTAAAAAATAGAACATGTTTTAAATTTTTCCGATGGATAAAAAAACCGATCGAAAACTCTGATCGTCTATGGGCAAGTCCATCGGATCAAAAACCCACGCATGCTCAGAATCAAGTCGACGCATGCTCAGAAGCATTAAACGTAATTTTTCTCGGCTCATCGGAGTGTTTTACGTCACCGCGTTTGGAACGGTCAGTTTTTTGACTGATGGTGTGTGGGCAAGACTGATGAAAAACAGTTTCATCGGATTTCCGATGGACAAATCCATCGGACGAAAATCCATAGGTTATCCGATCGTGTGTACAGGGCTTAAGCCTTAGCTCTAAAAACGCCCAACAAGACAAATCCCATTCATTTCAATGGTCCTTGTTCATATCTGAGCGTTCTGTCGCCTAAAGCAAAACACCCATCGCTCCAAAAAGTACATGAGCTTCTTTTTTGGCAGCTTACAGGCGTTTTACTGCTTTTGTATTGGTAACCTTTTGAACTTCAAAACACCTGTACAGAAACGCTTCAAAAACGCCTGAAAAAAACACCTGAAAAACTCCTGAAAAATAGCAACGCCTAGATGTAAATGGAGCCACAAACTACTGAAGGTAGCTTCATGACCAGGACATTTTTTGCTATTGCACTAATTTAATTGGCAATTACACAGTCATGCAACACTGTACTGAAATGAAAGTTATATTATTTTATTCACACGAATAGAGCTGTCTTTTGGTGGTATTTGATCACCATTAGGTTTTTTTATTTTTTAATATATATATATATATATATATGAAAAACTATATTTTTTTACTTTCTGCTATAAAACATATCCAAAATATATATATATTTTTAATTCTTCATAAATTTAGGTCAAAATAAATTCTGCTACATGTCTTTGGTAAAAAATAATAATAAACTACCGGGTTGGACCCCCTGTTGCCTTCAGAACTTCTCTAATTCTTCATGGCATAGATTCAACAACCTTGTGATTTTGGTCCATATTGACATGATAGCATCACGCAGTTTCTGCAGATTTGTCGGGTGCACATCTATGATGCGAATCCCCAGTTACATCACATCCCAAAGATGCTTTATTGGATTTAGATCTGGTGACTGTGAAGGCCATTGGAGTACAGTGAACTCATTGTCATGTACAAGAAACTAGTTTGATATGATTTGAGCTTTGAGACATGGTGCATTATCCTGCTGGAAGTAGCCTTCAGAAGATGGGTACACTGTAGTCATAAAGGGATGGACATGGTCAGCAACAATACTCAGGTACGCCATGGTGTTTAAACAATGCTCAATTGGTACTAAGGGGCCCAAAGTGTGCCAAGAAAATATCCCCCACAACATTACACGACTACCACCAGCCTGAACCGTTGATACAAGGCAGGATGGATCCATGCTTTTGCAGCTGAAATCGAGATTCATCAGACCAGGCCATGTTTTTTCAGTCTTCTATTGTCCAATTTTGGTGAGCCTGTGCAAATTGTAGCCTCAGTTTCCTGTTCTTAGCTGACTGGATTGGGACCTGGTGTGGTCTTCTGCTGCTGCTTTAGGTTTGATGTGTTGTGCATTCAGAGATGGTATTCTGCATGCCTTGGTTGTAACAAGTGGTTATTTGAGTTACTTTTGCCTTTCTAATTATCTCAAACCAGTCTGCCTATTCTTCTCTGACCTCTGACATCAACAAGGCATTTTGATCTACAGACCTGCCACTCACTGGATATTTTCTCATTTTCAGACGATTCTCTGTAAACCTTAGAGATGGTTGTGTGTGAAAATCCCAGTAGATCAGCAGTTTTTGAAATACTCAGACCAGCCCATCTGGCACCAACAACCATGCTACGTTCAAAGTCACTTAAATCCCCTTTCTTCCCCATTCTGATGCTCAGTTTAAACTTCAGCAAGTTTTCGTCGCCACGTCTAGATGCCTAAATGCATTGAGTTGCTGCCATGTGATTTGCTGATAAGCAATTTGTATTACCAAGCAATCGAACAGGTGTATATAAACTGTAATTTTTTTTATGCTAGTAATGGCAGTGATGAATAAAAAATGGGCGGGACTTTGAATCAGGCACAAAAGACGTGTCTCCATCCCTAAATTGGTTATAGGAGGAAAAGTTTGGGACTTAAAATGAGGCATATGACAGACCATAAATATATAGGAGTATTTTTTGTATAAAAGTGTTTATTATGAAAAAGTATATCTAGCACATAATACACACTTGCAGAGTCAAGATGTGTACAAAACATGGATACATTGAATATATGTAAACACATATATTGCATCGGTGTCAAAGCACATGCTGGTGGCCAGTGTACAAGGCTCCATATAATGAGTAAGAGAGTAATAATATTAAAAAACTATGAGGATATAAAAGAAACATGATGGATTGAAGTCATGACTGCATCTTGATCAGGGCTGACGCGTTTCATGGTAAAAAAACACTCATCAGGGGCGAATGCGTCATTAAGTCTAAAAAAGACCAATAAATTTGATGAGAATCTCAAGAATAGTAATAGATATATGATAACTAGGAAAGGAAGTGTCCAATCCCACATGACTTATGTGGAGCTAGTAAGCAAGACATGTGGTATGATCCAACCAGGGGGCTGTGTGGTAGCCCACCCCGGGAGCTGAGGTGGGCGGTCTGCAGGTAGCGCACACGCGCACAAAACATCCCAAATAGTAAGAAACCTCCATAAGTATAAGGTAGAGGTGCATGACTCCAGGGTCTGTAAGAAATGTACAAATAGTGAGAATCTCACATGTGGCGTAGTAATATAGAAAGCGGAGATGAGCACCTTGTACCATAGAGGGTGGTGAGGATATATATAGGATGTGGAGATATAGAAGTGAATAGAATGTGAAAAAGAGGGCTGGCTGGGTAGTGAACAAAGGTGTGCAATAATAATAATATTGAAAAGGTCCCCATGTTTGGTATTCATTGGGACAAAATTGTGATAAAAGGAGGAATACTGAGTGCACAAACCACCATAGCAGAGCCAAAGGGGGATTACCTTGTATTAATTAGTAGATAAGTTTTAATAGTATCCACAGCGTGATGTGCAGAATGCACGAATGTGCAGGTGAATGATTGTCGCAGTAAGGACTATTTATGTGCGCACGTGTGCACCCAATTCCACGCTTGGCCCAACCAGCTTCATGTAGGCGTGACAGTGGAGGAGAGGCAGCCGCAGGTGGGCGGTATGGTGCCACCCACAAGTGGCGCCAAAAAACCTCCCCACGTGAGTCATCCGAGATGGATAGGACGCCCACGTGAAGGTGCCAGGAAATGACGTCACACGTGAGCGTCACAGCGTGACGCCGATGCGCAGTGCTCGACCCGCCCAGTCGCCAAGATCCCGTCTCTGGTGAGAGTACGGGAGGGGGAGACAGGGAGGGCACACAGTGCACATCGCAGCTCCCAGGATCAGACAGTCAGGGGGCCCAGGTAGAACAACCAAATTAAGCAAAAACCTAACAAACACTGGGGCAAGCAGAGGCGAGCACTGTAACACCGAATGAGAATCTACATGTCAATATAGGCAGATAATGGCCCATAACACCTACAGGACTGCTTTGACACCGATGCAATAAATGTGTGTACATATATTCAATGTATCCATGTTTTGTACATATCTTGACTCTGCATGTGTGTATTATGTGCTAGATATACTTTTTGATAATCAATACTTTTATACAAAAAATACTCCTATACATTTATGGTCTGTCATATGCCTCATTTAAAGTCCCAAACTTTTCCTCCTATAATGGCAGTGATCAGCGACTTATAGTGGGACTGTAATTGTGCAGTGGGAAATCTGACACTAACTGACACTGGGTGGAAACTGACTAACCGACACTGACATCACCAGTGACACTAATACAGGGATCCGTGCTAAAACCTTATACTGTCATTGTACTAATGACACTGGCTGGGAAAGGGTTAACATCTAGGGGAAATCAAAGGGCTAACTGTGTGCCCAACAATGTAAAATGTGTGCTGCTTTTACTAAGAGATGTGGGTGTTTCTTCTCCCTGCTTTGCAAGGAGAAAAAAAACAGCCACATCAATGCTCCGTGCACAGATCCCTGTGTTGTTAGGAAATACAGGACTCTGTATTGTGAATTGCTAAGCCTGTCAGCAGGTCCGGGGGCAGCAAATCATTGGACGGGACCTGCTGACGGACTTGTGCTGTATCAAATGACAGCACAGATGGGGCGATGGGGGCGTGTGTCCACTCTACCCAGAAATGCCAGATCACGTACATGTACATAATTTGGCACAGAGCAGCCACCCTGCTGCAGTATATTTACATGTAAAAAGCACTAACAGTTTACAGAGAACTTTACAAAATAAAGGGAGACAGAACAGTTACAGTACAATTCAAAACAATAGGGTTTAGAAGGTCCTGCTTGTGCAGTCTTATCATTTAAAAGCAAGTGGTAAAAAGGGGAGGGGCTTATGGTCATGGTCATGTGACCGCCGTGATTGGCTGACATGGTAGTTTACATGATCGGAAAGCTGTTGATCACAAGAAGTGATCGGGAGCTTTCCTTTAGCTGTTGGTAAGTGTTCTGGGAGCCTGCAGAGTGCTCGCTCTCAGCACAGCTGTGTCTGCAAATTGGTACACAAATATGCAGCCTTTCGGGGGCCAAGGCCCACCCTCCAAGAGGCCAGGTACTTGCGTATTATCGGTGCCTAGGGGTTAAATATTGATTAATTGACACCATTTACATTTTATGACAGTTCTTTGTCTTTAAAAATAGGATTAAAGATATTAAAATCCTACAACATTTGGTTTTAAAACCACTCAGCCCTGTGTAAGTTTAACCGGATTTTAAGGATCAGAAAACCATTGTCGACTTATGCTTATGTAGCGGGGTCTTTAAATTTAGTTGGGGTACACCTGGGTGGTGGTATGACCCAGGTGTGTAATTGTGAGAGATTTTGGACCCCTTTGTATTTGTGGAGGATTGGGTGGTGTGTTATTCTCCTTGGCCTGTGGGTGGCGGTGTACCCGCAGGCTCCAGGTAGAATCACTACCACAGTGCTACCCTTTTTGTCCCTTTCCGGAGACGGTGCGGCAGGGGCGGGGAACCTGCCGTGGTGTCGATGGGAGGGGATAAAAGGGGGAGACGCCCTCGCCACGAGGTCTTCGAGGATCTTCTCTTCACACACCCAGGCACCTTAGGCCTGGGTGCTGGCGGTTTGGAGTTCTGGCCCAGGCGCCCTAGGCCTGGCCGGAATGGAGTTGGAGTCCATCCCAGCCACCTTCAGCCTGGGGTGAGGTACTAGATCGTAGGCCTGGGGCCCAGTAACTTCGACTGGGTCCCGCAAGGGCGAAGTGATCCGAGGGTCCCCGAGGTGGACGGGACCCGCATCTGAGGTGAGGAGGCTGGGGAGGTCACCCGTCCGGAGAGTCTGGAGCAGCATCAACCCGGTGACGGATGGGCCTCTGGTAACTCCCTTAGAGGGACATCTTCCCCTGATAGGGGCCACAGCGCAGCGAAGGTACTCCTAAATACGTTCTCTTGAGTTGCTGGTAGAGACTCACAAGTTCCATGTTCTGTGCTAATCAAGGCTATGATAACCGCTGGTGAAATCACAGTGGTTTAGATTGAAATTAGGATAGTGCCTCGACCTGCTCATCCCACCGTATCAGGCTGTTAAAACGTTCCAACCAGTTGGCTACAGAAGCATTGTTTATTGTGGAGCTTACAATAAAGCAAAAGTTGGACCATGATCGGTGTGTGGACTCTGGTTAATGGGAGCAAAGGAGGGTGCCAGCATAGCAGGACTGAGTTTCATAACTAAAGCACATTGGCCCGAGGAAGATACTGATACTGGCCTTCACCTCACCCACAGCCATGGGGAGGACATGGGCCGTAGCGCATCTCACCCTGTTGTGTGACATGCCCCTAGACAAAGGAGACGGGGTGAGGCCGCTACACTAGTGTGCGTGCACATTCTGCCGCTCATACTTCTAGGCTAAAAGGCAATACCAGACGTACTGTGACAGCCCGCCGCGTGCATGTAGCAACTGGTGCGCACACTTGGTGCCCAGTGGCCTTTTTAAACTGATGAGGAAGGTGGCTAAATGGTCTTCAGCTTGTTCCTGTGTGTTCTGAGACCTGATTCATTGCATTTGCCTACCTGTGTATGACCCGACTTCTCCCTGGATCTCGCCTCTGTATCCTGTCCCAATGCTGCTCTTCTGGTTACTTGTCCTGTTTACTGGACTTGTCTCTGCCCGCTCATTTGGTGCTGCTTCTGCCTGGCTGCTACCAACCTTGGTCTGCTTACTGGACTTGCCCTGTTTGCTGATTTGATTCCACATTGTCTGGGTGCTACTGACTTTGGCTTGCACTCCAGTTTTGGGTTCCGTCCAACTGCTGCACAGTTACCATCATCCAACTACCACGGCACTCCTGCCACTCCGTGCCCTCACACTCATCTCCTCCTTCAGGAGTGTTGGGCAGGAGGTGCAAAAGAAGCCCC
Source organism: Rana muscosa (assembly GCA_029206835.1). Lineage (NCBI taxonomy): Eukaryota > Metazoa > Chordata > Amphibia > Anura > Ranidae > Rana > Rana muscosa. Next base: position 66,204,674 of record CM055121.1, on the reverse strand, counting down.
ACAACATTCCAGTCTCCATCAGGTATGTGATAACTTGTCTGTAGTAATAACTACTTAAAACCCATCAATGGGAGAAAAACAAGACTATAATGCCCTGTATACACAATCGTTTTTTCCGATGAAAAACGATTGTGTGTGGGCCCCATCTGACTTTTTTCCATCGGTGTAAAATAGAACATGTTTTAAATTTTTCCGATGGAAAAAAAAAACGATAGGAAATTCCGATCGTCTGTGTGGAACTCCAACGAAGAAAAAACCCACGCATGCTCAGAATCAAGTTGACGCATGCTCAGAAGCATTGAACTTAATTGTTCTCGGCTCGCCTGAGTGTTTTACGTCACCCGCGTTTTGGACGGTGGGAATTTTGTCTGATGGTGTGTATGCAAGACTGATGGAAGTTAGCTTCATCGGAATTCCGACGAAAAATTCCATCGGATTTTATTCCATCGGAAATCCGATCGTGTGTACAGGGCAGAAGGTTGTAATTTTATTTATCATCATTGAAATTATTTTAGCCACTTTAGGATTAGGCCTTTTTCTGACATTTGTTGTTTACAAGTAAAAATCTGTTTTTTTTGCTAGAAAATTACTTAGAACCCCCAAACATTATATATATATATTTAGCAGAGAGCCAAGAGAATAAAATGGCGGTTGTTGCAATATTTTATGTCACACTATATTTGCTCAGAGAATCTTTCAAACTCAATATTTAAAAAAAAATACACTTTAATGGGTGCTTTAAAAGAAATCCTATTTTTTTTACTTTTATTTTTTTATTTTTTTAACCGTTCCTTTATTTATTTATTTAGATTTTTGATCACTTTTATTACAAGGAAGGTAAACATCCCAGATCTCTCATTTACCTTTAAAAGCAAAAAAAATATGAAATTTTGGTTTTTTTTAAAAAATCCTTTTTATCTGCCCGAGAGGCGGAAGTGACGTCAGACATCGCTCTCGTCCTTCCTAGGGCATAGAGCCGAGTGGGGGCTATCTTGCCCTCACTCAGCCTCCTGCCTAGCCATGGGCCGCAACAGATTGGATCTGGGTTTACCGACAGCTCCAGTAGGCTCGAAAACCACCGGGAAGTGGCGAGAGTGGGGGCACCTCTCTCGCCGCCTATAAAAGTGATCTTGTAGAGAATCTGCCACTGGGACCACTTTTACCTGAAAGCCGGCAACCTGACTTAAAAAAATATACTGGGGTTATGGCAGCTAGCTGCTGCCATAACCCCTGTATTTAAAATCAGGTTAATGACGTATATTTACAGCCAGGCGGTCAGCAAGTGGCAACTGTTTTTATCCTTTAGAGATAAATTGTTATTTTGCAGTTACAAACTGTGTCTCCTTTCTGAAAAATGAATCAGTCATCTATTAGCTACGCCTGTTGGTGCTAATTAACATTAGCAGAAAGTGAAGTGATTGATAGCAAAAGTGAAGGGTTGCTACATGTTGAACATCCTACCAAGGTCCTGTACATTTTCCAGTGCAACATGTTTAGACAGCACATCAATACCAACTACTTTCCACTCATTCTAAAGAGTTGTGAGATTTACCGTCTAAATTACAAATGATGTATATTAAATATATATATTTTTTGGTAGTGCCCACTGAGCACGATACAGGATATAATTCCTGCCATGGCGTGTGTAAACCCCTGGCTGTTGCCTTCCCATGTAAACGTGGAGCAGTTGAGTACCGGTAAAAATGTGGCTCAACCAGGGAGTTTTACTGGCCCCCACTGCATGTGTAAATGAGACTTTAGATAGATGAGAGTGCTGGAAGATAATGGTGGTCACACAAATTATTGACATTTTGGACCCAATTTGGACATTTTCACTTAGGGGTGTACTCACTTTTGTTGCAGCGGTTTAGACATTAATGGCTGAGTTATTTTGAGGCGACAGCAAATTTACACTGTTATACAAGCTGTACACTCACTACTTTACATTGTAGCAAAGTGTCATTTTTTAAGTGTTTTTAAATGAAAAGATATAATAAAAAAATTTAAAAAAATGTGAGAGGTGTACTCACTTTTGTGAGATACTGTATATGAATTAATTGAACAATAAAAAACAATAATAAACCATATGTAAAAAAATATGATGTTTAAATTATGTGCATCAAACAAATTAATTAGTGAAAGTCCCCCAAAAAAATGTGTTTAATAAATGTCCACAAGATGAGCAAATAAAGGATTCCCACAGTCACCAAGAGGAATGCTAGAAATAGGAGTATCCAAAGACAGAAGAAAAGCCTCCACCAGATCCCAACAGTGTAGGCTTACCAGATAAAAATGACCCTCTAACTAAAGAGAAGTCGAAGAGAACAACAGTGATAATACTCCACTGAAATGGCTTCTTTCACAATCCATGGAACCAGGGCCGGACTGGCCTACCCGGAGACCGGGAGAATTCCCGGTGGACCGGCTGCCTGGCTGTCCCTGGGGCCGCCGCCGCTGCTGCTGTGAGGGCAGCAGCGCCTGAAAAGAATATGGCTGCGGGGTCGGGTCGACATGCAACTGCAAATGCACCAGCACTGTTCCAAAGTTAGCTGTGCTCGGGAAAGCCTGTACAGCTCGGCAATTTTCGGAAAGGTGGGCGCATGCGCAGTGACACGATATCGCTGATCGGCACCATTTTTACATGTAAAGCAGTAGCGCTCAGTGAAGTCTCGTCTGGCGTCTTTCCCCCCCTGCAGCCTCGGACCTCCTGTTCCCCCCCGAAGCCTCGGACCCCTGCAGCCTCTGACCTCCTGTGAAAGATTGGGCTGCATGCATGGATAGTAAGGCTGGGCTGCATGCATGGACAGTAAGGCTGGGCTGGGCTGCATTCATGGATAGTAAGGCTGGGCTCGAGCTGCATTCATGGACAGTAGGGCTGAGGCTGGGCTGCATTCATCAATCATGGACGGTAAGGCTGGGCTGGGCTGCATGCATGGACAGTAAGGCTGGGCTGGGCTGGGTTGGGCTGCATTCATGGACGGTAATGCTGGGCTGGGCTGCATGCATGGACAGTAAGGCTGGGCTGGGCTGCATTCATGGACAGTAAGGCTTGACTCAGCCTGCATTCATGGACAGTAAGGCAGGGCTGCATTCATGGACAAAAAAAAGAAGAGTAGGGTCTGACTTCACTAAAATAGGAAATACTGTGTCAGATAGCAATCCCAGCACAGTATCCCACCTTTTGGGCGGACTCAATAGTAAAGGTGCGGTCTCTGTGGCATAAGGCAGTATCAATGCAAAAACATCCCCATGGGGTAGGTAAAGAAAACACCCCTCCCAAAAGGGGAATAAAGAAGCCACAGGCGGACCACGCCTGGGTTAAATGTTCCCTATGTGACGCTATTCACGTCATCTACAGCTACGCTTGCGGGCGCATGCGCACTGGGCTCTGCAGGACGTGGATCACCAATCCCGGAAGCGGCTCCATGATTCGTCCGTTTTGAACAGCAGAACGAGCGGGTGAAATCAGCGCCAGTGAGCGGGTACTATTAGCGCTACTCTCAGCCTTTTTCATCGCCACCACAAGCCTAGGAGGTCGCCACAGACCGTGGACATCCATTTTCATAGACACAGCAGAAGCTACAATTCCCTGTTTGGCGACGAGTGTATCTCAGCTTGGAACACTCCTTCACTGCTACTGCGGGTTCCCCCCATGTGTATGGGGAGAGGATATACCCTGAATTGACGATGTCCTTGACTACAATCAAGACTTGGTGAGAGGACCCTTTGGTCCATAATATTACTACAATATACTGGCACTTTGTTTCATGCTAAACGCTGACCCTGCTCTGTGATTTCTGCTCTACTTGGACAGTCTTTGCACACTTATAGACTGTCCATCTTAATAGACTGTTTCATAATTTAGCCTCACCTGTGAACTGATCCTGCCCATGACTTGGCTGCAATCCATAAGCTTTCTATTGGAAATAACTTTTCCACAATCAATGTCTACACAGCCATTGCAACCATATTTATAATCTCTGAGCCACAGTACTTAGCCATTTAATTTCATTATACTCTCATAACCCTATTAGGGGTTGGTCCTGTCAAATACATTTCTTTTGACCACCCTATGACAGTGCAGACTGACTGGACAAATTGTCCAACCGACTGCCCTGTCTGAGTATACAGCATGCATGCATCCCCCGTAGCTGTTTGATTTTAGATTTGACAACGTTGTCTTATTCATTTTAATAATTAGGTGTTGGTGGAGGGTTTTGAGCATTTTCATATTGTGTTAACTGTTCTTTTTTCAACTAATAAACCATTTTTTGTATAGACGGCGTGGTCCGCCTGTGGCTTCTTTATTCCCCTTTTGGGAGGGGTGTTTTCTTTACCTACCCCATGGGGATGTTTTTGCATTGATACTGCATTCATGGACAGTAAGGCTGGGCTGCATTCGTGGACAGTAAGGCTGGGCTGCATTCATGGACAGTAAGGCAGGGCTGCATTCATGGACAGTAAGGCTGCACTGCATTCGTGGACAGTAAGGCTGGACTGCATTCGTAGACAGTAAGGCTGGGCTGCATTCGTGGACAGTAAGGCTGGGCTGCATTTGTGGACAGTAAGGCCTCGTACACACGGCCGATTTTCTCGGCAAGAACCAGCAAGAAACTTGCTGGCAGAGAGGTCTTGCCGAGTAAATCGGTCGTGTGTACGCGGCTATCGGGTTTCTCGTCGAGAAAACCGTCAAGAAACCTCGACGAGAAAATAGAGAACCTGCTCTCTGTTTTCTCGTCGAGATTCTCCTCGGCATGTTTCTCGACGAGAAAAGTGAGTGTGTGTACACTTACCTGTCCTCCCGGAAGCCCGCGCATGTTCTAAATGAATTTGACGCATGCGCGGTAGCTTCATAGGCATACGTAGGGTATACCAAGATGGCGGCGACGGCACCGAATGTGACGAGCGCATGCTCGTCGTAGTCGATGACGTCACCGCGTACGCTCCATTCAAAGAACCGTGGGTTCTTTGAAACGAGCGTGTGTACACTCGGCCGGGACAAGTTTCTTGTCCAAGAATCTCGTCGAAAAAAACGACATGTTTTTTTCAACGAGAATCTCGGCCGTGTGTACAAGGCCTAAGGCTGGGCTGCATTCGTGGACAGTAAGGCTGGGCTGCATTCGTGGACAGTAAGGCTGGGCTGCATTCATGAACAGTAATGCTGGGCTGCATTCATGGACAGTAAGGCTGGGCTGTATTCGTGGACAGTAAGGCTGCATTCGTGGACAGTAAGGCTGGGTTGCATTCATGGACAGTAAGGCTGGGCTGCATTCATGGACAGTAAGGCTGGGCTGCATTCATGGACAGTAAGGCTGCATTCATGGACAGTTAAGCCCTGTACACACGATCGGTTTCACAGATGAAAACAGTCCGATGGACTTTTTTCATCAGACAAACCGATCATGTATGGGCCCCATCGGTCTTTTTTCTATCGGTGTTAAAAAATAGAACATGTTTTAAATTTATCCGATGGAAAAAAAAACAATAGCAAATTACTATCATCTGTGTGGAACTCCATCGGATAAAAAACCCACGCATGCTCAGAATCAAGTCGACACATGCTCAGAAGCATAGAACTTAATTTTTTTGGCTCATCGGAGTGTTTTACATCACAGCGTTTGGGATGATCGGTTTTTTGACTGATGGTGTGTAGGCAAGACTGATGGAAGTCAGCTTCATTGGATTTCCGATGGAAAAATCCATCAGTTTAAAATCCATAGGAAATCTGATCGTGTGTACAGGGCTTAAGGCTGCATTCTTGGACAGTAAGGCTGCATTCATACGCTCAGTAAGACTGCATTCATGGACAGTAAGGCTGCATTCATATGCTCAGTAAGATTGCATTTATATGCTCACTAAGACTGCATTCATATGCACAGTAAGACTGCATTCATATGCTCAGAAAGGCTGCATTCATATGCACAGTAAGGCTGCATTCATATGCACAGTGAGGCTGCATTCGTATGCACAGTGAGGCTGCATTCATGGGCACAGTGAGGCTGCATTCATGGGCACAGTGAGGCTGCATTCATGTGCACAGTTAGGCTGCATTTGATGGACAGTGAGGCTGCATTTGATGGACAGTGAGGCTGCATTCATGGGCACAGTGAGGTTGCATTTGATGGACAGTGAGGCTGCATTCATGGGCACAGTGAGGCTGCATTTGATGGACAGTGAGGCTGCATTTTATGGACGGTAAGGCTGCATTCACGGCCATAGTAAAGCTGTGTTTTATGGACATTGAGGCTGCATTGATGGGCACAGTGAGGCTGCATTGATGGGCACAGTGATGCTGCATTCATGGGCACAGTTAGGCTGCATTCATGTAAGAGAAACCCAGAGAACAAGCACGCAGCGGTGCGCAGACGTGCACTTTCCAAGAAATGCACAAGAAAGGAGATGTTTTGGCGCATGCGCGCGCGCGTTGGCGCCGGTCTGCCTATTTAAACCTGCCAGTGACATGCACACTTTGCTGAGTGGTCTTTCAGCTAGTGCCTGACTTACCTGATTTGTACCAGTTTCCTGTAAACCTGACCCGGCTTGTCTGAACCTTCCACTTGACCTCCGCCTGCCCACTTGTGACCCCGGCTTGTGCTTGACTCCGCCTCTGCCTGATGTTCCTGTGCCTCATTGCCCGACTGTGTACCGAACCTGGCCTGTGTCCTGTCTTTGCCTCTGCCTCACGTCTTGGTACCTGCTCTGTCCGACTGTTGATGACCCACTGGCTTACGTCCTGGCTACGCTTCCAGCTGCTGATCCAGCGACATGGAGCTCCTGTTCTCAGTTCCGGCCCAGCGCTCTTCAGCTACCTGGTTCCTGCCAAGTCCCAGCCAGAGCCATCTGCTACACCGGCCCTTGTGCCACTCTGTGTCCTCCACTCCCTGTCACCACTATCAGGGGTGTTGGACAGGAGGTGCAAGAGAAGCCCCCTCTACAGCTCGAACTCCACCAGGTACATGACAATTCATGGGCACTCACGGGCACAGTGAGGCTGCATTCATGGGCACAGTGAGGCTGCATTGATGGGCAGAATGCGGCTGCTTTCAAGGGCACAATGAGGCTGTATTCATGGGCACAGTGAGGTTGCATTGATGGGCACAGTGAGACTGCATTGATGGGCACAGTGAGGCTGCATTGATGGGCACAGTGAGGTTGCATTTATGGGCACAGTGAGGCTGCATTGATGGGCACAGTGAGGCTGCATTGATGGGCACAGTGAGGCTGCATTGATGGGCACTGATGAGGCTGCATTGATCTCTTGTACCATGTCTGCAGTCTCTGACCATCTCTTGTACCATGTCTGCAGTCTCTGACCATCTCTTGTACCATGTCTGCAGTCTCTGACTATCTCTTGTACCATGTCCACAACCTCTAACCATCTCTTGTCATATATCATGTCTGCAGTCTCTGAGGGAGTCTGGAAAGGAGTCAAGAGAGGGAGTGCTGCTGGGATGGGGGTCATGGGAGAAGTCAGACATGTGTGGACTGTGGAGAGGAGACTATAGGATAAAACCAGAGCCACCAAACCAAGCTGGAGCCGACTGACTGATCCCTGCACAGTGCACCTGAGAGGAGGTCAGTGACTTAGTGTATTCTTTCTGCGAAAGGTGGTCTCTGGTCAACAGAGTCCCCCCCCCCACGTTCCCAGAGTTCCTGGGGTCCCCCTTGATGCTTGACTACTTTTAGCACTTTTAACTGTAATTTGCTTATATATATATATATATATATATATATATATATATATATATATATATAAGCCCTATGTGCTTTCATATCTGTCTTCTCTATATATAATACACTCTTCAAATGTGCTTTAAAATGTATGGTTTTCCCTTTCATGAACAAGAAAATAATGACGTTATGCTGTTGGGCTGGTATAAAAATGCTATGGGGCTGGTATGAATTTTTTCCAGGGCTGGTTTTTATTCCCAGTCCGGCCCTGCATGGAACACAGAGTTTAACTCCAATCCACTCAAATCATATGCACCTGGGATCTCATTGATCAGCCATCCATCACCGTAGTGCATAAAAGAAATAAGAGCAAAAGCTCCACATAGAGTAAAACTATCCAATACATTTTTAATAGGAAGTTGAAAAACACTCACAGTTACATAGTTACTCACAATTTCACAGTAGCGCTTATACATAAAATACTTTCCTGCTGGCAATAGCAAGACTTCCCAAGGACCTAGGGTTACTCGATCATGTAAACAGCATGTTTCAAGCTACGCATTTCGTCGCACCTGATGTCTTCCGGGGCATGGACCTTGCTTGCAGCAAATATTGGGCCAATCTTTTCAGGAACACCGTAGTAATGAATTCCCTTCAGGTGGAACTGGTTCTATTGCAAGAGATTTAGCAGCAGCAATTACGTGAGCAAAGAGTCCTTGCTTTCCACAAATAATGGACTGTCCTTTTCAGGACATCAGACACAATGCCCCCCTTTGGACAAGACTGACTAGCACAAGAGGGATGGCAGTTGCACACAGTCTCAAGGATCTCTCACACCAGCCTGTCCTCACTAATGTCCTTTGATAATCGGTTGCCTCCTTTCAATATCATCCAGACACTGTATTCCAGTAACATCTGACTAGATTACTAGACAAAAAGTCCATCAGTCAGCTTCCTCAAACGTTCAGTAGAATAGACCCCCAGCTAGCCTAGCTGGGACCTTGTGAATCGCAGACACATGGCAAGCTTGCCTAGGACGCCAACAGTCCCCCCCAGGCTGTGATCTCCTCCTCAGGACAAGACCCCTCTGCTCTAAGTCTCAGAGTATTTATACACACTCCCAGTAGCCAGTGAAACACAGAACAGATGAAAAAAAATCACATGCAGTTACACTGACTACAGTGAGCCAGAAGTAAATTTGCCTAAACTAGCACCTATCTAGGAGGGTACTACATAAGGTTATAATGTTTTGCTGTTATCCTTATTCTACCATGTACTGAACTCTACCTAGTACCTTCTTCTTACCCCTGTTATATGGGCTCTTACAAGGTTTTTATGTGTAAAATGTATTGCTTTTTTTACAAAAATGATGCCACTACATGCCAAGCTTTCACCCTGAGGTTAAATGTAGCTAGGGAGTTACAGAGAACCACCAAAATCACACCTCTTACCCCAATGATAAATCCTTCCAATACCTTTATGACAATTGCAAAAAGGTGCATTTGATTATTTTTTTGTGATAGATATCACATACGGTATTCTGGTTGTGGACTATTACTTCAAATGTTTTCTAAATAGAATTAAAAAAAAAAACACATTGACATCCATGGTATTATACAAATTGAAAATATATTTTTCCTAGATAGAGATCTTCAGGGCAGACAGTGGCTCTGAGTTTGCTTCAACAGAATCTGAAAAGTTTAATAAAGCCTATAAATTTTAGCATACGACTTTCAGCCCTCGTACACACGGCCGAGATTCTCGTTGAAAAAAACATGTCGTATTTTTCGACGAGATTCTTGGACAAGAAACTTGTCCCGGCCGAGTGTACACACGCTCGTTTCAAAGAACCCGCGGTTCTTTGAATGGAGCGTACGCGGTGACGTCATCGACTACGACGAGCATGCGCTCGTCACATTCGATGCCGTCGCCGCCATCTTGGTATACCCTACGTATGCCTAGGAAGCTACCGCGCATGCGTCGAATTCATTTCGAACATGCGCGGGCTTCCGGGAGGACAGGTAAGTGTACACACACTCACTTTTCTCGTCGAGAAACATGCCGAGGAGAATCTCGACGAGAAAATAGAGAGCAGGTTCTCTATTTTCTCGTCAAGGTTTCTTGTCGGTTTTCTCGACGAGAAACCCGATAGCCGCGTACACACGACTGATTTACTCGGCAAGACCTCTCTGCCAGCAAGTTTCTTGCTGGTTCTTGCGGAGAAAATCGTCCGTGTGTACGAGGCCTCAGTCCTAAATATCCACAGCCAAATGGGCAGATTGAACAAATTGCTCAACAGGTCAAACATTATTATTATTATTAATATTTAGGTACTTATATAGCGCCGTCAATTTACGCAGCGCTTTACATATATATTGTACATTCAAATCGGTCCCTACCCTCAAGGAGCCTACAATCTTAAGTCCCTAACTCACATTCATATACTAGGGCTAATTTTAGACAGAAGCCAATTAACCTACCAACATCAGCTGATACAGTGAAAGGGATTCATGCACTGGCGTTCTAAAGTATAGAGATACACCTACTGATGGTAGTCTGCTCACTGAAGACCACCCTTGGGAGTTGGGAACCATCTGGCCCAGATGCTTCCACACTGCAGCAATAATCCAATGATAAAATGGAGATGGCTACTTAGTGTCATTCATTACAATGAATCTTTATTATCTACATAATACGGTATAGCAGATATCACTCTAATGCAGAAGGCTTAATCATGGCATGTTTTCAGTAAAAGTGGGTACACACTATAACTTTACAAATTGTACAAAAATTCCCATACGACAAACGTTTTTTTTTTGTTTTATTTATGCCGTGTACACACGGTCGGTTTTACCGATGAAAACAGTCCGATGGACATTTCTCATCGGACAAACCGATCGTGTATGGGCCCCATCGGTCTTTTTTCCATCGGTGAGAAAAAATAGAACATGTTTTAAATTTATCCGATGGGAAAAAAACGATAGCAAATTCCGATCGTCTGTGTGGAACTCCATCGGACAAAAAACCCACGCATGCTCAGAATCAAGTCGACGCATGCTCAGAAGCACTGAACTTCATTTCTCTTATCGTCCATGGACCGACACAGCTCTCATACTGATTACGTGTGGGTATATGTCCCTGCTTGCAGGAGAAGACCTAGGCAGAATGTTAGATGTTAAAACTTTCTAGAACAAGCCAGAGCTGAACAGACCCGCCCAGGGGGGCGGTCCCTCTGGACATTACCCTCCCACCTGCAGCTAGCAGCCTCGGTTTTTTTCTGCCTAGCAGAAGGAGAAGACGTGGCTCTCTCAGGAGCCAGTCTCCTGGAAGATTTTATTTTTACATTTTATTCCTTTGGGAATTTTATTATTTTATTTTTGAGACCTTCAATCAACTGTCGGCTGGGCAACAGGTTGGGTACACTAGTATCCTCGTAGATTTCCCTGTCCGACCATCGAGCGTGCTGATCCTCGCCTTGTGTGCGTGAGACTCAGTTCACGACATACCCCATGGCTCCAGGGGTGGCTGGGTTGCTTTCATGCTCCTGCGGTCCTCTCAAGATTGAACAGTACCTACTGTATCTTTTGCGGTTGACCGGGCCGACAGCTACGCAGTACGACTCTGTGATAGGTCTGTCTGAAACAAGCCAGTGGGTCCCTCTATTGGCACCGAGGGTGTTCTCCAAGGTGCTTGCGGGACGGGTAAGTAGTCTCTCCTGGTGCAATGTGAGTACATGCTGGCTGTGTTTCTGTGTGTGGGGGGTTCTCCCTGTCTCCCCCCGTTATTCTGCTCTCTGCACCCTGTTCTGCTGCTGTGCTGTGTGGGGATGCTTGGGGGGTCACTCTGCCCTGGAGGGAGGCCACTCCATGGCTGTTATTGTGTTTGGAAAGTGTTCTGGGGGAATTTGTGTTGTTTTTTACGTGCGCCATTGGCGCGGTGTTTTAAATTTAAAAAGTGCGCCATCGGCGGCCATTTTGCCGCGGCTCAAAGCACAGTATACAGGCGCCCGGTGGCCATTTTCTTGTAGCCGCGGCGCTTTCAGTTTAGTTTTCGGCCTCTAGCGGCGCTGCTGAACGGCGCGAAATACCTCATCTCCTCACAGATTTTTCACTCTCTTCAGGCTTCCCCCGCGCTACAGCGCGGCTCATACAGCGGAACCGAGCGGTCCCTAAGGGTGGCGAGTCCTCCGGGTATCCCCTCCTCAGCCTCAGCACAGCCAGTGGGTGGACTTTATTATTCACTGTAATAGTGAATAAGGTCTCGGAGGGTGGCAATATGGAGTCTGGTTCACCTGCTTCTCCACACTTGTCAGAGTCAACTGGCAGTGCTCCTGCATCTGCGGTCCCTATGGACCAGTTGTCGGCAGTCCTGGAATCATTCCTTGTCAAGCTGGAAGCGGTGTGCGAACTCACGGGGGCTGTAAAGCGCCCCCTCCCCACACAATCCCCACATGGGGAGTGTTCTGACTCAGATATGGGCCTAGCTACTGTTGCTGAGGACCCTAGTTCTGAGGATTTTGATGTGTTTGGTCAGGATGTTCCTTGTGAGGAAGACCCCTGTCTTGAACCACCAACTGACAGGGTGCTTGTAAGTGAACTCATTGATGCTGTGAGGGACACTCTCAAGCTGAATGTTGAGGCTGAGGAACCTCAGGTGGAAGCTATGTCCTTTGATTCCTTTAAAGTTGTGTCTTCAAAGAAGGTCTTTCCATATGTGCCTTTTTTTAATACATTCATTGACCATGTCTGGGATAAGCCGCAGAAGACTTTGACGGTCCCGCGGCGCATAGCCTTAAGGTACCCCTTCGAGGAGGACCTGGTTAAGAAGTGGGCTCAACCCCCAGTGGTCGACCCCCCGGTCGCCCGTTTGAATAAGGCTACCATGCTCCCAATAGAAGGGACTCCTGCATTTAAGGATCCCGCTGACAGGAGGTCAAAAGTGGCGTGTAGAACTATGTTCACCTTATTGGGGGCCGCCTTACGTCCTATAGTGGTGGCGACACTTGTGTCTCAAACACTCACAGGCTGGGCAAGGATATTGCACCAGACAGTGCAGGAGCTTAATCTCCCTCCTGAAACCATTGCCCTGGCTCACCAACTTGCGCAGGGTTTAGTCTTTGTGTGCGATGCCACTGTGGATGTGACCCCTTTAATAACAGGGGCCTCCATTTCTGCTGTGGTGATGTGTCGCTGTCATGGAAACCCTGTCAGGAACAGACACCCTGGACTTACTGGTTCCCGCCCCCCGCAGGTGACGCCCGAAGGGCTATTTAAACTCCTCACTTGCAGACAGTCCCTGCTGTCTGCTCTACAGCGTTTATCCCAAGTGACCTGATCTGCCTTGTTTACCTGTATCTGACCCGGCTTCCTGTGACCCTCCTGCTATCTGCCTGTACCTGACCATCGGCCTGTTTTCTGACTTCGGTATTGCCTGATCCTTTTGTGCCTCGCTGCCTGCCAGTTTACCCGACCCCGGCTTGTCTGACGATCCTGCCTGACCTTGGCTCTTGTTCACCTGCTGCTGCCTAGTGGTTCCAGTTTACCTGCTGTGCCTCCCGGTCCGGGTCATCTGCTGAGTTCCTGGTTTCTGTCTGCTCATCTGCTGGTTCCTGTCTGCTCATCTGCTGGTTCCTGTCTGCTCATCTGCTGGTTCCTGTTCACCTGCTGCTGCCCAGTGGTTCCAGTCTACCTGCTGTGTCTCCCGGTCCGGGTCATCTGCTGAGTTCCTGGTTCCTGTCTACTCACCTGCTGCAGTTCCTGGTTCCTGTCTGCTCATCTGCTGGTTCCTGTCTGCTCATCTGCTGGTTCCTGTTCATCTGCTGCTGCCCAGTGGTTCCAGTCTACCTGCTGTGCCTCCCGGTCCAGGTCATCTTCTGAGTTCCTGGTTCCTGTCTACTCACCTGCTGTAGTTCCTGGTTCCTGTCCACTCACCTGCTGTAGTTCCTGGTTCCTGCCTCCTCACCTGCTGGTTCCTGATCACCTGCAGTAGTTCTTGATCCTGCCAGGCACTCGTACCCCTTCCACCTCCGTGCTTCCTGTTATACCACCAGGGGCCGCCGGTGGGAGCCGTAAGGGAGGCCTCCCTCTGCTAACCGGGCTCGTCACCATCAGGTACGTGACAGTCGCCTTATCTGGCTGAAATGCTGGTCAGCCGATCTAGCTTCCAAAAAGCTCCTGGCTGACTTGCCCTTTAAGGGTGGTAGACTGTTTGGGGCCGCTCTGGATGACATTATTAAAAACGTCACAGGAGGTAAGAGCACCTTCCTTCCCCAGTCTATTAAGGGAAAGGAGCCCCACCGCAGGCCAGGCCCTTCCTTTCCGGCGAAGAAGAAGTTTTTTCGTCAGTCAGATTCCACAGGTAAGCTCGCCCAGACTGAAAAAAGGGCGGCTGGGGGACAAAGACGTCCCTGGGTGCGTAAGCCTACCAAGCAAGCTCCCAAGTCCACCACCGCATGAAGTCTTGCCCCTGCCCGACTCTGGGGTGGGGGGACGTCTTCGCAGGTTCTCGGTGCGGTGGACCTCCCGGATCTCCGACCGGTGGGTGTGTGAGGTGGTCACCTCTGGATAGAGTTCCGCTCGTGGCCCCCAGACAGGTTTTTTCCCTCGAACCTCCCTCTTCTTCTGGCCCGCTGGGCGGCCCTCTTGGGGGCCTTACAGGATTTGCTCGGGTGCGGAGTGATTGTGCCGGTTCCGTCACAAGAGAGGTTTCAGGGGTTTTACTCAAACCTGTTTGTTGTCCCGAAAAAGGACTGGGTTCGGCCAATCCTGGACCTCAAGGCCCCGAATGCCTATGTGAGGGTATTGAAATTCCGGATGGAATCTATTCGTACGGTGATCGCGACACTCCACCAGGGGGATTTTTTGGCGTCCTTGGATATCAAGGACGCTTACTTGCACATCCCAATCTGCGCAAGCCACCAGAGGTTTCTGCGCTTTGCCATAGGCGAAGTCCACTATCAGTTCGTGGCTCTTCCCTTCGGCCTAGCATCGGCACCACGGGTTTTCACCAAAGTGCTTGCCCCGGTTCTGGCTTTGCTGAGACAGCAAGGAATTGTTATCGTGGGCTATCTAGACGATCTCCTTCTCAGAGCATAAAATGGCTCAGAATTGGAGGAAAATGTGACAATAGTCAGTCAGACCCTCCGGGACTTCTGTGGGGTTCTGAACACGCAGAAGTCGGCTCTAGTCCCGACTCAGCGCTTGGAGTATCTGGGTCTGATCCTGGACACTTCGGCAGCAAAGGTGTTTCTACCCTCAGAGAAGTTAATGACACTTCAGTCGGCAGAACAGGTTCTGATGTCACGAAAATGGTCGTCAATTCGCTTCTGCATGAGAGTCCTGGGACTAATGGTGGCCTCCTTCGAGGCGGTTCCGTATGCCCAATCTCACACTCGGGCATTGCAGAAGGGAATTCTGTCGGTTTGGGACAAGTCCCCATTGTCATTGGATCTTCAGATCCAGGTGAGTCACTCTGTCAAGGCGTCCCTGACATGGTGGCTGTGATCCCCGGCTTTTCGGGCCGGGAAGTCGTTCCTCCCCATCCACTGGACGGTGATCACAACGGACGCCAGCCTGATGGGCTGGGGAGGAGTGTGGGGAGTCCTATCAGCTCAGGGGCTCTGGACTTCAGCCGAATCTTGTCTCCCAATCAACGTCCTGGAATCAGACTGTGTCCCTCTGCTTGGTCGAAGAGGCTACAGGGCCGCTCGGTCAGAATCCAGTCGGACAACGCCACGGCCATGGCATATGTCAACCATCAGGGGGGCACTCGGAGCTCGGCTGCGGCGTCCGAGGTCGCCCACATCCTAAGATGGGCGGAAAGAAGCGTGACGGCACTATCGGCCGTCTACATTCCGGGCGTGGGAAATTGGCAGGCGGACTATCTGAGCCGCCAGTCCCTGGACCAGGGGGAGTGGTTCTTGCATCCGGAAGTGTTTCAACTCCTTTGTCGACGGTGGGGCACTCTGGATGTGGACCTGATGGCGTCTCGACTCAATCGCAAGGTGTCGAGGTTTGTGGCCCGGTCCAGGGACCCCTGGGCGGATGCCTCAGACGTGTTAGTGGCCCCATGGGGTCAGTATCGCTTGATGTATGTCTACCCTCTGCTGCAGTTGCTTCCTCGTCTGCTGCGCAGGGTAGCTGCCGAGGGCATTCCGGTAATCCTCATTGCTCCGGACTAGCCTCGGCGTCATTGGTACACCGACCTGGTACGTCTCATTGTGGACGTCCCTTGGTGCCTGCCCTTGAGGGAGGACCTTCTATCTCAAGGTCCTATCTTTCATCCTGCTTTACAGTCTCTGGCTTTAACGGCATGGCTATTGAGAGCCAGGTGCTGAAAGACCGAGGCCTGTCGGATTCGGTAATTTCAACCATGCTTAGGGCACGGAAGTCTTCTTCTAGGAAGATCTATCACCGTACCTGGAGAGCTTACATCGCTATGTGCGAGGAACTAGACTGGCGTCCACGGACATACTCTGTCTCCAGAATCCTGAGGTTCTAATGCCGCGTATACACGATCATTATTCACGGCGGTTAAAAAACCACCGTGAATAATGACATTAAAAACGAGGGAACGGCTTGTTCCCCACACACGGTCGTTTTTCACGTCATTTTTTCTCTTGTCGAGAAAAACAACCGTCTGTGGGCTCCGCGGCAGTGTTTCCCTATGGGAAAACTGCCGCGGAAAAAATGTCGGAAAAAACGACGAGAAAAATTAGAACATGTTCTAATTTTTCTCGTCGTTTTTAATGCCGTTTTTCTCGTCGAGAAAAACGACAAAATGCCCACAGACGATCATTTTTCTCGTCAAAAGGAAAAAATGTTGTTTTTCTCGACGAGAAAAACGGTCGTGTGTACACGGCATTACAGCGTGGGGTTGCTCAAAGGCTGGCTTTGAGCACTATTAAAGGTCAGATTTCGGCCTTGGCCATTTTCTTTCAAAGACCCCTAGCTGGTCATTCCTTGGTTAGCACTTTTGTGCAGGGGGTACGCCATGTGGTTCCACCTGCCAAGCATCCGCTCCCTCCTTGGGATCTGAACTTGGTGCTTTTGGTTCTTCAGGAATCTCCTTTTGAGAATATAAGAGATATTCCTCTTTCAACTTTGTCCCAGAAGGTGGCTTTTTTAGTGGCCATCACTTCTGTTAGACGGGTGTCTGAGTTGGCGGCTCTGTCATGCAAGTCGCTTTACCTGGTCCTCCATAAGGATAAGGCGGTATTGCGACCGCGACTGTCTTTTCTTTCTAAGGTGGTTTCGGCTTTTCACCTTAATGAGGACATTGTCCTTCCGTCCTTGTGCCCTCATCCATCGCATCCTAGAGAGGTTGCGCTTCACAATTTGGATATGGTGCGTGCCTTACGGGTATACCTGAAGGCTACTGCTTCTATTCGGAAGTCTGACTCGCTGTTTGTATCTGTCTCTGGTCCGAAACAGGGCCAAGCGGTGTCGTCTGCCACCATTTCTAGGTGAATCAGACAGACTGTTATACAGGCCTATGCCATTAGGGGACGGGCGCCTCCCTTCCCGGTCACGGCGCATTCCACCAGGGCAATCGGTGCTTCCTGGGCTTTCCGACATCAAGCGTCGGTCGCACAAATGTGCAAGGCGGCGACCTGGTCATCCGTTCATACCTTTTTAAAGTTCTACAAGGTTGATGTGGCTGCATCTTCGGATGCTTCCTTCGGCCGCAAAGTGTTGCAGGCCGCTGTTTAATGTTGCAACTCCTCCGTTGAGGAGCTCTGCTGGTTTGGAGTGAAGTTTTGGTTGTTCCTTACTTTTTGCTCCCACCCTTTGGGACCCTTTACTGCTTTGGGACGTCCCACACGTAATCAGTATGAGAGCTGTGTCAGTCCATGGACGATAAGAGAAAATAGGATTTTGTACTCACCGTAAAATCCGTTTCTCTGACGTCCATGGACCGACACAGCACCCACCCTTCCTTTTAAGTTTGTACTGCTTTGTTACGAACTGAGGCTGCTAGCTGCAGGTGGGAGGGTAATGTCCGGAGGGACCGCCCCCCTGGGCGGGGCTGTTCAGCTCTGGCTTGTTCTAGAATGTTTTAACATCTAACATTCTGCCTAGGTCTTCTGCTGCAAGCAGGGACATATACCCACACGTAATCAGTATGAGAGCTGTGTCGGTCCATGGACGTAAGAGAAACGGATTTTACGGTGAGTACAAAAATCCTATTTTTTCTCGGCTTGTCGGAGTGTTTTACGTCACGGCGTTTGGGATGGTCGGATTTTTGACTGATGGTGTGTAGGCAAGACTGATGGAAGTCAGCTTCATCGGATTTCCAATGGAAAAATCCATCGGATTAGAATCCATAGAAAATCCAATCGTGTGTACAGGGTTTTAGTGTTGTTTATTGTTTCCGATCATGTGCAGTCTTTTGTATCTGATTCTTCTCATACGAACAATACACATTTAACAAAAATCGTTAGTTCTGTTCAAATATGAGAACATTTTGGAGTTTGCCTCTTCGGAAATTTTCTTTTGGAAAGTCTTATTGGATGTCAAAAGTTGTGTGCACACTATAAGAAAAATTGAACAATTGTTCCACGTACAGAATTTTTCAGATTTTCTCAAAGTGTGTACCCCACTTAAAGGAGAGGTACAGCCAAAGCTTGTTTGGCTGGACTTCTCCTGTGGATCATAGGAGTACAGTCTATTCTGCACTCCTGTGGTCCTGTCGGCTGGCATCACAGAGCCGGTCCAGGCTGGGGAAAGATCACAACCATATGATCGGGAATCCATCCACATGCCTGGACCGGCACCAAGCTGGACCTTGCAGTGAGCAGCTGAGAGCCTGAGCTGGCCACTCCCGCCCCTCCACAGCCCATCGCTCCAGTGAGCCCGGGGAGGACAGAGAAGAGTCAGTCAAGGAGCACTGAGAACTGAGCGATCAGTGTTCTTTGATCGCTCAGTTCTCAGTCTTAGAGCCGGCGGGACAGATGTAGCATTGGTCCAATGTTGCATCCACCTAGGTAAGTATAATTTAAAAAGAAGAAAAACCCAAACTTCTCTTTTAGGCTTCTGCTGAAATGTGTAAGCGTGTTATCTGCTGTTCTCTATTATGTAGATAATGATTCATTGTAATGGATGACACCAAGCTCCATTCTGCAAATACCATGCAGTGGTGTCAGAATACAGTGACTCATGGATAACAAATCTGGTTTAGTAGTGTAATCACTAAGTATTTTTATTCATAAATGTGCTTTCCAGTATTCATTTGCAGACATTATACTGTTTGGAGA